>JAWWQZ010000310.1:0-87847 GCA_033815515.1 Cryptocheilus praepositus
ATAGTACTTATCGGACTGCCCACGTAGTGCTGGATGAGGTCCTATACGAAGCCTATTATATTCTCCTTCCGATTACATACTCCCAAGTTTTGTCCTTCATGCAGAGCGATCAATCCAAATGAGTAGGCCGAATGCGATTTGTTTTAGTGGTAAATGTTGTTTTCTGATCCATCGTTTTCTTTCACATATATTCTTAACAATGGTAGAGAAATTTCTTGAAATTCAGCCGACGAGGCAGAAGTGACGCCACCGTGCAACTATATGCTAATAGTTGAACACTGGCTGCCATTTTGATAATCAGCCAATAGCAATGCAATTGTTGAGATTAATAATTCTAAAGAGCTATACCGAGATCTAATTTAATAAGCTTATAGAAGGTGATAAAAAAAACTATTTTATATTCTTCTGGTAAATACAGTACCATACACAATATGATACGAAGATCAACCGTTTCTGAGATATAAATACTTTGTGTATTATCGCAATGTTTGTAAACCGTGTTTAGAATGTCCTCATTCAATTTCTATACCGAAGATTTCATTGGTACTACATGGGATGCAGGGGGCTAAAGATGACAGAGTAATACCCTAATGAAGAAATGGCAGACACGCGTTATATGTAATGCCGTGTGAAGGAAATCTTCACTAACGTGCTTTATGAATCAGGCTCGTTTACTCGCCATTGAAATTCTGACCGACCTTGATTTGTAGCGACGCCCAATACCGATAATCGCACTTTAAGAACAGTAGAAGAAAATCTTTGTGAATATAAAAATGGAAGGAGGATATGTGCAACAACTTCTGTAAATATCGAAAAGCTATTAGTAAATCAATCATAATATTAACACACAAGAATGTTTATATTTTAGAAACGGTCGAACTATCTGTATCTTGTGCTTTATGGGTGTTAAAATTATTGAATGATTTTTATTTTAACGCACTGTGTATATACTTATACGTATACCTCGACGGTATTGTACTCTTCTTACAGAAAATATTTATGACGTACAGACTATGTTTTTCAGAAATGTTGACCGCATCAAAGACAAGTTCGCTTCCTATCCCGTGAAGATGTTTCCAATGAAAAGTAAATGTTTAACCGCATTATATAAAATGATCGCTTGGGTGTATATAGATGCTCGAAATTTGGATTGCTTATATTGTGAAGAAGATAAGCTAACATACCTCAAGCATCATCTGGGTATACATGTAGCATTGTTACCGAGAGATGACGATATAGCATGGGTGCGTAAAACCGGTAGGAGGACAGCATTCCGAGAGTTTCGTAGGTGAGATATTACTTTATGATACAATTGTAAAATGGAATACAGTGTTGTTATAAAATAGGTAACACGCTCGGTACCGATCAGTTACTTATTACGAATCGCGGATACTGTTCGACTTGATCTTGATCTTAAACAGACTTCAAATAGACAAGAGCTGGTAGCAAGTTGCTATTTCCTGCCCAGAAAGTAAAGTAGTTGCTTATTACAGATTAAGGCCGTCTTAACTATTAGAGCATGCCTGAGTAAACTTGGATCCTGGATGGGCCATTTTTCGACCACGCCTCATGGCAGGTCGTCACGCTCTCTTTCCCCCCAAAATTCAAAATTTTCCCCTTGTTGGCATGCGGCTCAATTCTCACGCTGCGTGCTTCGAAAAGGTGGAGAACGATGTGTTTCTTCACCGTATATGCGAGAACGACTTTGTGGGTTCTATGTTTCGAAATAATTTTGCTTTTGAATCAGCCCGAAATTGGTACGGCCCTGAGAAATAATTAAGTTCGCAGGATTCGTTACTAAATTGGTGTGTCATTAAAAATGATGGGCAATAGAGTGTACCAGGTGTACAAGTATGAAATGCGGATTGTTTTTCTCAAAAAAACGTGTTAAATTCGGAAGAATGATAAAAAGTGGTTTATTCAAAGTATGCTCCATCGCTTGCTATACATTTTTCCCATCTTTCGGGCAATTTGTGAATACCACACCAATAAAAATCTTCCCCTTTTGCTGCGAACCATTCATCGAGCCATTTCTTCACATCTTCGTACGAACCAAAGCGCTGTTCACTAAGTGCGTGACCCATCGATGCAAACAAGTGGTAGTCGGAAGGAGCTAAGTCTGGTGAGTAAGCCGCATGGGGTAGAACTTCCCAGCTGAGTGCTTCCAACGTGTCGCGTACCGGTTTTGCCGTATGTAATGGAGCATTGTCATGAAGAAAAATAACTTTGTGTTGCCTCTTTCGGTATTGTGGCCTTTTTTTCAAGCAGAGAACGGTTCAAATCGGTTAATTGTTGCTGGTAGCGTTTAGTATTAACCGTTTCCCCAGGTTTTAGCAACTCATAATGTACGATGCCCGTCTGGTCCCACCAAACACAGAGCATCGTTTTTCTGCCAAAGCGATTTGGTCTTGCGGTCGATGTGGATGGTGCGCCTGGATCTACCAATGATTTTTTGCGCTTCAAATTCTCAAAATAAATCAACTTTTCATCACCTGTAACAATACGATGCAAAAACGACTTCCTTTTGTACCGAGAGAGCAAAATGTCACAGGTGTTTTTGCGGTTTTCCATTTGCCTGTCGTTCAACTCATGTGGTACCCATCTACCGATCTTCTGAATTTTTCCCATCTCTCCTAGCCGATTCGAAACAGCTTGTTGACTAACGCCCAATTGCTCGGCGAGTTGTTTTTGTGTTTGCGAATCATCTTCGTCCAACAACGTTTGCAATTCCACATCTTCGTATTTTTTTGGCGGTTTTTCCCGTTCCTTTGTCTGTAACGTCGAAGTCACCACTTTTGAAACGCCGAAACCATCGTTCACACGTATCTTGCGATGGAGCATGTTCGCCATAAGCTTCGCGATGTAATCGGTAAGATTCAGCAGCAGTTTTCTTCAAATGAAAACAAAAAATTAATGCCGTCCGCGAATGCTCTTTGTTCGGTATAAATTTCGACATATTGAACACAACAATTCAACACTATGCACACACTTTTCCAATTTATCACACGTGCGCGTCTGACACTTGTTGATAAGGCAACAAAATGGCACAGAGTAAAATCTTTATAACATAAACACTATTGGAGCCCTATCTGTTATTTAAAATCCGCATTTCATACTTGTACACCTGGTAAGTGTGTGTAGAACTTGAATGCGCTCGACTGAACTAGCAGAGTGTCAGGGCTTCTACTCACAGAGTGATCGTATGACCTTAAAGTCGATCATTTTTCAAGTGTATTTGAATATGTGTGGTTTTTGGAAAGAGAAGTGTGGTATACTTTCGTCACGGGTGATGGGAAAAATAGCGCTTTAATTAGTAATAAATTGTGGCGGGTCAGGGTAACGCTTCTAAATGCAGAGGAGATTAGATATATGGATTATAATCAAGCAGGATGTGTGAACACGTGTTGCGCAATGCAACACTGTTTATATCCCCTTTTATAGTTTTAATATGCTATTATAACAGTTTCTTTAATATTTCTCACACCTTCAATGTTGTATGTCTCTAATATATAGAGTAAAAAACATACGGAAAAGTATGTTAGCGACATATTCCTTATGTTAAAAACGTAGATGTTTTCCTGAATTCTGGCATACGAGTTATGGTGAAATATATAATAACAAACTTGGACAAAATCATAAGTTCTGCGACATTTTGGCAGGAAGTGTGCAGTTTTTTGAAGCAGAAGCAACTTGAAATAAAGTCTGATGCTTGAACTCTTTTAGTACGGACAGAAAAAACTGTACTGAAGCAAAAAAATACTGAGTCAAGTTGATAGGGTTTCATATGATTTGGTAAAGCAGTATACAAGTTCAGTAAAAAATGATAATTAAAAATTCAAACAAAAGTACATGAAGAAATAAAGAGAGAATGAATGAATCACGAATGTAATTTAATATTTGTTAAGAATTGTAGTAATAATGTTTGTCTGAAATTGTTAGGAAAAATCAAAAAGTTTGTTATCTTTTATGAGCAGTATTTGCAAACAAACAGATTATACAATATAAAGTGTCGTTTGTTATGGTAGTATCATAAACAGTATTCAAATATGCCTTATTTTGATTTTATATTATTCTCTTAATGTTCCGATGCTTCCCTGTTGTTTACATTTTTACTACTACTGTTTATTCTATAACACCGCTGATCCCTTGGTATAAATAATAATTCACCACTGTCAGTATTTACATAATTTACCTGTAGGTAACCCAACAATTGGACTATTTTTGTACCATCCATAGCAGTTATTTATTGTAAATTATATGAAAATGGCAGATATACAAATAAGTTGACAGCTGATAAACCTTTCCGAAACGTTCCTGCTAAGATAAAAGTAAGAAACATTTTCATCAGTTCATTTAGCATATACAGCCGATCGTCAATGCTCGTATTTAATTGGTTCCGGAAGTATGTCCGAAAGTTGAAACGTACGAAAACAAAGCAATATACAAACAAAAAAAATATGGGGAAGTTTCTTCAAAGTATTTATTTTATAATATTGACAATATTAAAAAAATGTGTCTTACGTAATTTATTTCGTTATTTATTTTGTTTCTCGTGATTCATTGATATATTTATCGAAAGATAATTTAATTATATTTTTTCTTTAATTTTCTTGGTAAACATGCTATTTCCTTTTCCATTGATTTTTGTACATAAGGTATAAGTTCTCTATTAAATTCTCATTCTTCCATGATTCCAAAAAAATTGCAATAATGTGTGAAGGCACCGTTCATATTCGCAACTGACAAGGTTTTAACTATTTCAACTTTATCTTTTTTTCTACTACAATTCGTATTTCATTCATTTCTTGTAGAAGAATACAATAAAGGATCTAAGTGAAATTCCTTTAATTCATTAATGCCTTCATTTTTGACATTCAAGTTTGATCCAAACAGGAGGGCATAGTAGTTACGAGGAAGTATACACGTTTTGAGAGACATATTAATACAAATTTAACTTTTAAATGTGTTCGAAACAGTGAATTATCGGAAAATGTACGAAATTCGAGGGCTGTCTACAACGCGTTTGCTCACGCTGATTCTTTAATTCCCCAAGAGAAAAAATTTGCACTACCTATGTCGAGTGTGACTCGACATCGGTTTTTATCTCAGGAGCTCCTTTGTCGAGTCCCACTCGACATTTTTTCATGTCCAAATAAATAAATGTCGCGTGAAATAAAAATCGACGCTCTTGGAATGTCACTAGAAGGGCTAGACATTCAGGTAAAAATATTTAAATAAAAAACCATATATTATCACAGATTATAATATAAATATGGGTGGTGGCGATATGCCGAACCAATACGCGACATATTATTATTTTTTACGTCGAGCACTCAAATGGTGAAGGAAATATTTCTCTTGGGGATTAGAAAATTCCATAGTAAATGCGTATATTTGATACAAAGAAAAAACAAAAAGCAAGCAACAAAACCTATAATTCATAAAAAATATCGCGAAAAGATTTTGTCGTTGCTTAGCCGTGATTGTCGTGCTCCAAATATGAAGTTGGGGAGACCTGGAACACATGATAAACACGATGGCTTAGATGGAAAGCCTCATTTCATCTTCGTATATCCCGAAGGAAAACACAAAGACTGTGCAGACTGCTCAAATAGAAAAATACCTGGAGGAAGAAGAGAATCCACTTATTTTTTCGAAACGTGCAAAAGAAAACCAGGGTTGCATCTTGGAAGTTGTTTCAAAAGATACCATACGCTTAAAAATTTCAAAATGCGACAATAGTGTAAACAAAAACTGGTATTTAAGTGAATTTGTTTCTTCCTTTATTAAGTAACGAAATTGAAAGAAAATTCGGAGTGCAAAGGGTTAATTCCCCAAGAGAAAAAATATCAAAGTACAAAAGTAGTGCGGGTACCAATAGGTCCGCGTAGAAACTCTATTTCCATTGCCCCTAAAACGGACAGGATCCAAGTTTGCTCAAACAAGTCATACATTATTGAAGTATGACTTATCCTGTAATGGATTTCCAAGGGATTCATGCAACTAAACGTTACTAAATTACTAAATTAATTATGTGTACAGTAAAGCCAATTTGGCAACGTATGCGACAATAAATGTGGTAAAAATATTTAAATGGTAAATTATGCTTACATTTTCATATATTATTCACATTTTCCCCTTAATTCTCATGAAATTTCGTGCTCCTAAAATATTTGTCCAAATGTCATTTTTTAAATTATATTACTTTTTATTTAGTTTTTCATTACTTCCGCACACAACTACTCGGTGGGAATTATGTCAATATTTTGTGATAGTCTCTTCATTATATACTTAGAATCATTTCCCTAACAATGTAAACATTGTTCTTTAAAATACTTATGTATTGAATATTCTTCGAAATATTATCTGTATTGGTCAAAGATACCATGCCGTTAATTATGCGGTTACAATCGTGTTTCACTGCCGAGTGTAAATTTCCTATGTCCATTTCATTATTTGTCTTCTCCGTACAAATTATACCCTAACAAGCCATTGATTTAAAATTTATTTTTGTCCGAATGCATACATTATTCTGAACGGCATTAATGTTATCTGAGTATTCTTTGTTGGAATACACTTGTTCATGAGCAAAATTCAGCGACACAAATTGGAGTAAATGTTTTTTCCAGATTTGTTGATAACCATTTTTTCAAGTAGCGGATTTCAAGTATTGAATCTCTGCTTTCCTTCTTGTACAACACACCTCTTCTCTTCAGAAGACAATTTCATTGGCTTGGATGTACTGCAGTAATTTACTATTGTAGTCTAGTTTTCAATTATCTTGTAATGTAGGGGCTTGAAAACTTTCTTAATTTCGAACGCCTTGCTTCTGTCCGTGCAACCACATGTACATATATACGTGGGCAGTCCGATAAGTACTTAGCCTACAAAAGAAAAACGAAAATTTTGGAAAATTGACGATTTATTTTTCAACACAGTCTCCTTTTAACTCGATACATTTGATCCAGCAATGAAATCTGGGCATATCCTGCATGAAATATTGACATGAGAAAGCTTTCTGCTCGATCATGCCGCGTTTGCTCAATCCGGATAACAAGCGCATCCGTGAGACCACTTTAGAGCAGTGTTTGACACTGTTTAAGCGCAATCCGAAAGAGTTTCTACGTCGTTTTGTGACTATCCACGAAACGTGGATCCACTGGTACACACCAGAGACCAAGAAACAGTCGAAACAGTGGACTGCACCCGGCGAATGTGCTCCGAAGAAAGCGAAGACTGTCCTATCGGCCGGAAAGGTGATGGCCACCGTTTTCTGGGATTCACAAGGTGTGATCTACATAGACTACCTGGAGAAGGGCAAAACAGTCACACGGCTGTACCATACTATGCCGAACTATTGAGCCGATTCGACGCCGAATTAAGGTAAAAACGGCCCCATTTGGTGAAGAAAAAAGTGCTCTTTCACCACGATAACGCAACGGTTCACACCTCTGCCCAAGCTACAGCCAAATTCGTTGAATTAGGCTACGAACAGCTGCCCCATCCACCGTATTCTCCAGATTTGGCCCCGTGTGACTTCTTTTTGCTCCCAAACTTGAAGAAGTCACTCGCTGGGCAGAAATTTGAGTCGAATGAGGAGGTTATCACCGCCACGGAAGCCTACTTTGCAGATCTCCAGAAAACGTATTATTCCGACGGGTTGAAGAAGTTGGAGCACCGCTGGATCAAGTGTATCGAGTTAAAAGGAGACTATGTTGAAAAATAATTCGTCAATTTTCCAAAATTTTCGTTTTTCTTTTGTAGGCTAAGTACTTATCGGACTGCCCACGTATATATTAAATCGAGTATGTGGTGTTACAACGCTTTTATCTTCATTGCCTATGTAGAATATTGCTGTGATAAAAAAATGGTTTACCTTCTATTTTACACAATCATAGCAAGCTCATCTTGTGCATTATCGAAAATATGCATGCCTGGCCTCACGGATAAGGACTTGTTTGTGAACAACTGAAACCCTTTGCTAAACTGCTTACTCAGCATAGGAAGAGATTTTCCTTTAAGATAATATTCCAACTCTTTGTTTCTCAGATCAACGCTTCAATTTTAACCGAATAACATCTGGATTACGTATACGTTTAAAAAAAGTTCACATTGTACTATGTTATGACAAAGCTAAACCAAACCGCGTTGAAACATGTAACTGTAGTTATATTATGTCATAAAATTGGAACTATTGAGCCATGCAAAAGACGTAGTAAGACACAAACTCACAAAGGCAACGAAATTGCTGTTTTGGCAGAAGATATCTTCTATAGAGATATTTCGACAATGGCGGCGTATACGAAAATTCGTATTTCCAATGTCTTGACAAGCTTACCTTCGGGTACAGTACAAACAGCTTGGAAGATAGCAGTTCGAGTATACTCTGAAGTAGCAAATATTTATTATGATTATGGTATTTATTTCGTTTCTACAACTCATCTGGAAGTTTCTACCGCAATCAGTTACTTATGAACTTTTCAGCCCAAGATGATTTCAAGGTCACAGTGTGATACATAGTTGGATACGTTTTGATTTCCCCTTTTTAATAGCAAGCAAAAAAAAAAAACTGATCTTCACTCTCATTGCCCAATATCTCGTCTGAAATACAATAATTTCTCTCCAAATATGCATTTCTTTGTACTGTGACAAATAAGAGCATAATTAAGGGTGATAAAGTTAAGTGGGACATTCCATAGATTATACAATAATACTGTGCAAATTAATTAAACGACGGGGGCCAAATTTCTTATATGATCGTTTAACTCCATGGAGATCACACACGTACTGCTTTTAATTTCTGAATATTTCTTTTACTTTTACACACGCATACAGACGCATGCGCAAACGCTTACGTATTACGCATTCATTTAGGACTGTTTAATTAAGAAATATGCCACTGTTGGATAAAATGTTGGCACTGCCTTCACACTGTTAAACAGATTTTGACTTTCACATATACAATTCTGATACTATTGTTTCACTGAAATATGGATAGCGACAAAACGATTAGCAATATGCAGAAATATTGCGGTTGATTTAACGGATGACACTATAATGCGACGCAATATTTTATTGGAGACTTAAGTTTGAGAAATATTAAAAAAAAAAAAACATTCATTTTTAAAGTTGTTAAAAATAAATATTTCACGGGACAATGATTTTTAAAACGTTGGCTGCCAAACGTATTTTGAAGTCCAACCTTAAGTCTCTTTTTTTGAGCCATATTAATCACAAACACGCAGATAATTTCAGTAATGCGAAACATTTATTCTTGTCAATATACACAGAAGGTTGGACATGGCATCGGAGTCGTTAGAGCTCGCATGGATCTTTCATGAGCTTTGCAAGTTCCTAATACAAATTCGTCGATTTGATTTGGCAAGATTCTATGCAAAGAAAGCTCGTGACATGGGAAATAATGCAGAGAGCGACCAATGGGTTTTAAATGCAAACCATCTGATCATAAGAATTGAATATGATCAGAACAACAGAAATGAAGCACGAGACGCTGCATTGGTGGCCCTCGCTGGGGCGAAGAAACTTGGAATTGAGTATCTCGTGGACTTTTATACCAAGTCGCTGGAAATTATTGACGAAATGGGCATCGAAAAAATCGACAGCGGGAATGGCATCGCAGCCAGGCAACAGTTGATCCTTAGCCTAATGCCGGAGAGTATGAAAACTACGGTTGATTTTCTATGGAAGAGTATGGAAGCTGTGCCTGCCAAGAGGAGGCTTTCGGTGATGCCTGGGTGCAAGCCGGTTGACCGGAAATTCAACTTCAATTCTCAACGACGCACAATTTTGACTAGTATCCCACGGAATCCAGAGAAAGAAGCAAGGCAGGCTCTTTTAAAATCGTTGGTGCCGACTCCACAAAGACCCGGTTATATTAATTTTGCGTAACACAATCATGTAATAAATAAACGTAGAAGATGAGTTGCGGTTCATCGTAATCTTAAATAACTATTCCATCCTGTATTTTATGGAAAGATAGCCCAAAAGAAAGTGGACTGCACAAATCATACGAATTTATTGATTATAAAACATCTCCTTCTATGTAATTGTCTTCGCAATTTTGAGGTAATTTTTTAATAGAATCCTACTTTGCGTTTCTG
Source organism: Cryptocheilus praepositus (assembly GCA_033815515.1). NCBI lineage: Eukaryota > Metazoa > Arthropoda > Insecta > Hymenoptera > Pompilidae > Cryptocheilus > Cryptocheilus praepositus. The sequence continues at coordinate 10,122 of JAWWQZ010000310.1, forward strand.
CATTTTTAAAGACGATTCACGTACAATTTTAAGAACACGTAATGACAACATGTTTTTATCATTTTATGTTGCTATTGATACGACATTATAAAGCAATACTATTATGAAAACTTGCAACATAACAAAATATTCAATAATAACATACGAAAAATTAAATGAGAAGAATTTTAGCAAAACTGATCTCAAAATCATTTAATTGTATATTTTGTACAGGATCAAACATTATTTTAACAAGTGATGTGTACCGTATTAAAAACTGAAGTCCGGTAGTTAATCATTTATTACTTTTTTTTTGCTGAAGAATGTGTCTGTATTTCGTTATATCGTAGTTTTACAGAAATCTGTGCAAATATAATATAATAAATTAGGTTTTAGGATGGATATTGTTCATCTACTGTGGGATAGAAAATGATCATATTCGACAAAACAGTGCAAAGCTTGTATCAGAAAAGAAATGTACTTTGGAAGAATTATTTTACTTATCATTTCATTCCTAAGTATAATCCTTGTTTTTATTTAATTATTGCCTCTACATTGTCCGTCAATGATAGTTCCTGTCTTTATAATGTGCATCACACACAGCGTTCTCACAATATCCAGGCACAGTTTATACATTCGACGGACAATGTGTAGGTGGATTTCATATGTGTATAGCAATCTGATTTTATAATTTATTCAAAGCATTATTAAAACGAATTAAGTTACTCAATAAGTAACTTAGTTCGTTTATTCAAAACTAAATATAAACCAAATTATATAATGTTTGGTCTCATTTTGAGCACAGTAACATCAGTAACATGTTATAGAATCCGCTCTGCTGAGTCTTACAAAAACATCGACGAGCAGGGTTTACAGAAAAGTGCTTTGTCAGAAAAAGGGACAACGATACATAATTAACACATTCGTTATCGAGAAACGAACGGACACGACTGCCGCTGCACCGCGTATTACCGTGTGCTAATCGCCTTTCGCGATGTTAATTATTTTATGTGGTTTCGTCCAATACCGTGACATAAGTTCATTTATACGTTACACCGAAAATAAAGATATATATGCAGACGATTTATCTGACGTTGATCACGATGAAGAGAGAACGCCCACTATTGATACAGATAAATTGGCGATAATGATAGTGATAGTTCTATACGACCAACCGACAAACACTTCGTTTACAATATAATGTTTGGTCTCATTTTGAGCACAGTAACATCAGTAACATGTTATAAACATTCTTTACATGAACCGTTAATTGCTGAGGTCGAACGGGGTTAAATATTTTACCCTAGAACGGCACTTGCGTATCTTTGGATGTGTTCTCGTTTATATTGCGAAAAGTGCTTTGTCACCAAAACGTCGAAAAAATTGGCAATAGATAACATGGAATTAATCTCACCATTGTTCCTTCTATTTTGTTATTAAGTCTAATCGCAAATTCCAATCTATCGATTATTATTGTTCTCGTTTATATTGCGAAAAGTGCTTTGTCAGAAAGAAAGATTGGCAATAGATACATAATTAATAACACCATTGTTCCTTATGACAGTTTGTTGAAAAATTCAATCGTATATACACCAAGAAGAGAATCTCATACCATGGCGTGGAAAATTATTAGTTTTGTCTCGAAATTTATTAAATATGGAATCTTATATTGCGAAAAGTGCTTTGTCAGAATGAAATGTATTGTGGAAGGAAACTGGCGGAAACAATATTAGATAACACCATTGTTCAAATATTATCATGTGTTTATGGATAATTATTATAACAGTGTAGATATAAACGAAACTCTTTTAAAACATAAAACACGAAGTTGTGGAACAATACGTTAACCCGAGGACTGTTGAATTAATAATATTGCAACACGGACAGTCAACAGGAGACGTGTTATTACAAATTTGGCAATCAAAGAGAGAAGTGAGGATGATTTCGAATATTCATTCGAGTGAACTATTAGAAAGCTCCAATATAGATTGGCACACAAATACAAAACTAATTAAACCAAAATGCGTAATTACAACAACAATGAAGGTGTTGATGCAGACCAGTACCTTTCGTATTACTCAATATTCGAAAAACAAGAAATGGACCAACGGGCTGTAATGTATTTGTTAAATTGTGCATTTTTCAACTATTTAGTATATAACATGCATAATGAAGAGCTTCATGTAAAAAAAGTTGTTAGAATTATCACGCTGTTTATAATGACAAAAAAAGGAGAAAGAATTGATGGACATGAAGAGCCACAACCTGGTACATCGAACCCGGCACCACGGACTCCACGATATAAAATTGATTCGCCTGGACGTCTTTCGCTAGACATCAAAAAGCACGAATTAATTCGGATAGAAAATAAAGGCAAAAAGCTATATGCCCAACGAAACTGCGTAGTTTGTGCGGCACATAAAAAAAGAAAGTTGACTTGCTTCAAATGTGAATTTTGCAACGCACCTCTTCACCGTGGCGAGTGCTATCAATATTATCACACTCATAAAAAATACTAGATTCGTCTCATAAATATGTACTTCAAAACATGTTTTGTAATTAGTGTCTAGTTCTTTTTTAATATTTCTTATAGTTTTAAGAGTTTAAATAAACTTTTTTAAATCTAAATTTTTTTATGGATACTATTATTTTATATATTACTACTAATATTTTTATACTACTACTAGTATATTACTACTAATATTTTTTATGAAAATATCGCCCGCTCTAGACGAAAAACGAGGCGGGCGGTCGCCGCGTTACCTAGCATACTTTCGCCAAGATCGCCCGCCTTTAATGTGTTAATAACACCATTGTTCCTTCTGGTTTGTTCGGCAGTCAATCGCTAACCAATCTCACCTTATTAGTTACCACTGTTGTTTAATATGCCAACTACATACTGCCACAATATGCTACGTACACGAAACCCGTCATGAAAAGCAAAGTATTCGGGATAGCGTGCCGTATACATATACCGGGTTGCCCTTAAATTGTATTGACAAGAATTTTGGCAATAATGATGCTCTCAGTCAGCAACAGGATGCACAGTTTAACTATCAACAATAGCACCTGAAGAGCTTCTAAAGGAAAATTGCGGTTTACAATAGCAGGAGAAAGAACGTCTTGAGGTATAGACCGAAACTGGGAACACGAAGGTCTATTTTTGCATAACCGCAGAGAGGTTTATTGCATGTATGCTTTAATACTTGCAAGTCACTTGGACCAGCGACAACCTAGATCGTAGCTCATCTCAACCCCTCCGGCTATCTCCATCAACGGAGGACCTTCTCTCCTCGACATAGTGTCCACTGAAAGAGTCAGTTCTCATTTGATTTGCAATGGTATTGCATAGCCAGCTCTGGATGTGATAAAAGTCATATTGCAGCTCATAGCATTTATACCAGAAATGTGTACTTTGTGCGTAAATAATGAATTGATATATTACGTCCCACTGTGATTTGACTGGCCAGCGGTTGGAGGCCTACATCACGTTAACCTGACTTTATGTTGCGAACTATGGTATGTAGGCGGTAATATGTACAAGCGGCACGCTGTAAGAAGTTCGCTAATGGCGTCGAAGACCTATGAGTGTATTTACAAAGTTGATCCGACGAAAGCATCTATCAGCATTGTCAGATGAATTCCCTAAGAAATCTCTTACAACGTCATATTACTCTCACTGCTAACTCTACATGTCGTAATTTGCAACACGTAACCTCTGGTACATGTCGTAGGCTATTTCGCAGCCATTTTATCCAATGGCGTAGATTAAAAAAAAATCAAATGTTTTCCAATGAAGAAAACTAGAATGCCATTTTCATTTAGTAAAGTACACATAACTTTGTAATCGTTATTAAATGTAAAAGAAAATACCAAAAAGAATTTAAAAAATCATTTAGTTGTACAATGATTTTTTTTTTGTAATGAAAAACATTCAATTTTAATTATTACATGACACTGAATGAAATAAGATGTAATATGAGGTAATGTACGGGGGCTATTTGAAAAGTTTCGGGCATTATCGACATAAACTAACTGTATAAAAAAAAGTTTTTCCCGTCCAATAGATAGCGTTGATATATGTAAACCGTAACAATTTCAAGTCATTCTCATCATTACTTTATCTACGGCACACTTCCAAAGATGTCAGCTAACATTGTCTATCAACAATGGAGAAAATTGAGTATTGCGCAGTGATAAAATGCCTTCATTTGAAAGAGAAAAAGACTGAAGAAATAAAAGATGAGTTAGACTTTGTATACGGTAAAGCCTTCCCTTCATTTACAAAGGTCAAACATTGGGTGGCCCAGTACAAAAGTGGTCGTACGAGCATTTTAGACGAGGAACGTTCCGGGCGCCCGAAAACCGCGACAACTGAAAAAATTGTCGATTTAGTACATCAAACTGTAATGGAAGATTGTCGATTAACTGTTAACGATATTGCTAAGGCTTGTGGGATATCATCTGAACAGGGGTACAAGATTTTACATCAAGATTTGAATATGAGAAAATGATCCGCGCGCTGGGTGCCACGCTTGTTGACTCGCGACCAAAAGCGCAGTAGGATAAACATGTCACGCGAGTGTCGCGAGCTTTTATCAAAAAAATCCATCGGAATTTTTGCGGCGAGTCATAACTGTCGATGAAACCTGGCTACACCACCATACGCCTGAGACCAAAGAACAGTCAATGCAGTGGGTTGCGGTGGGGACGTTTGGTTTGCCGAAGAAGACAAAGCTCGTCCTCTCTGCAAGAAAAGTGATGGCGACAATTATCTGGGATAGCCGTGGAATAATTCTTATCGATTACTTTGCAAAGGGTGAAATAATCAACGGACAGTACTACGCTGCATTGCTGGATAAATTAAAGGCCACAATTTAAAAAAAACGTCCGCATTTGGCCAAGAAAAAAATCCTATTTCACCAAGATAACGCTTGAGCTCACACGTGCATGCTCGCAATGTCAAAATTGTACAAATTAAAGTTTGAATTGTTTCCGCACCCACCCTATTCGCCAGATTTAGTTTCCAGCGACTTTTACCTGTTTCCTAATTTGAGAAAATTTCTCGGGGGAAAGAAATATAAGACAAATACTAAGGTGGAAAACGCTGTAAATCAGTATTTTTCAGGTTTAGACGATCAATTTTTTCTGACGGGTTAAAAGGATGGAAGAAACGTTGGACCAAATGTATCGAGTTGCAGGAAGAATTTGTCGAGAAATAAATTTTGTTTTGTATCGAAATATGTGTTTTTCTTAAAAAGGCCGCAAGTTTATCAAATAGCCCTCGTATATCATGCCGTGTGGGAATTATTCTGGTAATGCTGGTATTATAAATTGTTCCTTTAATTCCCTCGATTTGGTACTGCTAATCATTAACCATTTTGACCACCGTCAAAATTACAATTATCTGCAGGATTTTATTATATTGTTTCAACGCCTGCCGATATAGATTATATAAAAATTCCTAACACAATGGGTGACAAAATATAAAATGTACGCCTCACCCACGGGAAAGTGTACGTTTACGTTTTGACTGCCCTGTATAATAACAGTGTGTTCGTGAAAAAATGCACCGTATCGAAAGTGTTCAATATTATTACGTAGTATCGGTTGCTTGTAACCGATTTTCGACATGTACGGCCAATTGTTCCTCCAAATTTTTCTAAAATCATCGCACTACAAATATGTTGCAAGTGCTTGCATATATTATATATTGATAATGGGATCCAACAAAATGTCTCATTTATTTTTGTTGAGTTTCTAATAAAGTATAGTCTGTGAATATTTTCTTAAAACCAAGCGTTGTGTTATTATATTAGGTGTACAAATGAATAATCCAAATTATTTTGAGCGGTTATGAAATCAGTTTTAAATTGAATAGATTTTCCCACAGTTTTGTGGTTATGCAGTGTTGATATATAGCTATTAAAAATAACAAATAGTTTTACAAAAAGTCCAACATAACCTTTAATATTATTCAGTTCAGTAAAGTCGATATTGGCAACATATAAGGTGCATATTCGACATTACATTCTTTACGAATTCCAACAAGGAAAAAATGCTGCAAGAGCATGCGAATCGATATGTTCCTTCCTCGGCGAAGGTGTTGTATCATACGATGTGTGCGCATTTTGGTTTAAGCGGTTTAAAAGCGGTGATTTCAGTCTAATCGACAAACAACGCCCTGGAGGCCCTCGGAAGTGCGATAACGATAATTTGGAAAAACTGCTCGTTGAGAATTCGGTACAAACGCAAAAGGAGCTTGCAGAACAGTTGGGAGTAACGCAGCAAACGATTTCCAAACGCCTACATGAGATGGGAAAGATCCGGAAAGAAGGAAAATGGGTTCCGCATAAACTCTGTGAAAGCAACAAAAATCAACGAGTGGCAGCGTGTCTTTCTCTCCTCAATAAGCAGCGTCGAAAGTCTTTCTTGTGGAAAATCGTGGAAGGGCGATGAGAAATGGATACTCTATGACAATCCGAAACGTAGAAAGTCATGGGTAAATCCTGGCGAACCATCAACATCGGTCGCAAAATCAAATCGCTTCGGAAAAAAGGTTCTTCTCGGCATTTGGTGGGATATCAAGGGCGTACTTTATTATGAGTTGTTGTTCACCGGGTGAAACAGTTACTGCTGACTGCTACCAACGCCAATTAATCTGCTTGAGTCAGGAATTGGAACGAAAACGCCCGTATACCGGCAAAGGAGAACGTCCAGTGAAATGATTGCATGACAACGCTAGGCCACACATTGCTTCCAATACAAAAGACATCATAATGAGCCTTGGTTGGGACGTCTTGCAGCACCCGGCGTATTCACCAGACCTTACTCCAACCGATTACCACTTGTTTCGGTCGATGCAAAACGCCTTGTCCGATATGGACTTCCAATCAATCGATGAGATCCGAAAATGGCTTGACGATTTTATCGTATCCAAAGACGTAACATTTTTTCGAGATGGAATTCATCAGCTGCCTGATAGATGGCTTAAAGTCATAGAAAGCAACGGAGAGTACTTTGATTAAAAAATGTAATTTACTTTGTTTTAAAATAAACCTTGAATTTAGCTGAAAAAAATGGATTATTCATTTGTACACCTAATATATATGTAGGATGTGTGATTTTATATGAACGAACAATGAGAAAGTGTGCGTATGAGAGAGAGAAAGCGAGAGTGAGAAAGAATGCATGTATCTATGTTTGTTATTAGGAATGTTCTAGAAACCAAGCGTGGAGTATAAAAGTGCAATGAGCGCGATATTGAAATAAGTGAGTCTTGACGCGAAACCTTCATGCGTAACAGTGTGTTCATCATAGCGAATATTCAGAGATTATCAGCGAATGCGTTTAGTGAGTGTGTGTGCGAACATTTATTAGCGTTTAATACAGAGTGAAGTGCGAGAAACATTACAACCATTACTTTTGTGTTTAAAACTGTTTAATATATCATTCCAATAAAAAATCCTACATATATGTATATTTCAATTGTTAAGAAGCAAGTATGTCATAGCTAGAGACTTTATTGCGGGCCATTATATGCGCATATCGCGAAGGGGACAATAGGGTAATCTAGCCATACTCTCGCACATACATATATCGTTATGGAATTTTCTCGTTTCCCAGAATTCTTTCTTGTTTCTATGTACTTTCCCCTTTTCATGTAACTATAGAGGGAGGTTTCGGCAACCAACCATGTTCATTTTCGTTCAATATTTTGTGCCAATTGTATTCGTTTTAGATTTCTAGGAAGGGAAATGTGGACTAACGAGTAGATTTCCACAGTTAGTTACGAACAAAAGAGCGGTAGATTTACTTTTGGTGTCAAACATTTGGAAAGGACAGTTTACACACTCAGTCCAAACATAAAGTTCTGCGTGGTCTCAGAAACTTTAGAACAAAATATTCGCGATGCATACGTCAATCACATTATATCCACATACACTGAGCGCTGTCCATTAGAGTATAAAAGCAACATTCCACCTGTATCCAAAGGTATTAATATTTATATTGCTTCGGCTACTCAAATATAACTTGGGTCTGCTGGTGTCATTTTCAGTATTGAACGAAAATTTTTGTAGTGCATGTAGTTGTCTTATGATATAGTTTTACGGCATAGGACTGTTTTATAATTTAGAAAGTCTTAAAATGAACGTTCTGAGACAATCAACTTTGAGGTATTAAAAATTGTTATAAGGTATTTGTCACGAAGTACTTGCATTCAATGTAAAATGCGGTTTCACAATAAGGCAATAAAAATTCTGAATTTCTATATACGTGCATTTGTATTGTAAACTAAGTTAAGAAAAAAAACTCAGATGATGATAGTAAGGATGAAAGAGCATAAGCGGAGGAAATTCTGTGTCACGTGAGATCGAGTCTCGTGGGGACGCCCTTATAGGGTTGTCATGGCAAGAATAAAAAATTCGGCGATCAATTGCTAGGTGTTTTGGTAGCAGGTAAGGAATGTCGTGGACACCTTATCTGTCATCAATTCTCCTTGAAGATCGTTCGCATATGATGCAGCAGCGAGGAGCATTACCTCTTATTACGAGTTGGCGCAGGCAATAACGGTGAACGCCGGCATGATCCTGAAGGCTGCCTTTAAATTAAAAACCGGGGAAAGCGGTAGGTGGCAATGCAGAATTATATTGATCCCTAAACCAGGCAAAGAGGGCACTGATCCGAGAGGCTTTGGACACATCAGTGTTCTCCCAGGTCACAGAAGACTCTGGGAATATATCCCAAAATATGTAAGTGAAGCCCTGATTGGGCAAGACCTAGTTCGTGAATCGTAATTTGCGTTTATGAAAGGTTTTGTGACTGTGGATGCTCGTGTCATTGCTGAGTTCCGTAGAGTGCGGAGGAAATCAGGAGGAAAGACAGCATCTGTGTGCTAGTCACTATCGATATTCAAAATGCATTTAATACCTTGGACGGCCCCCTAGTGGTAAGGGAAATGAGGAAACGGGGCGTGGCCAGCGAGTTCGTAAGGCTTCTGCAAGATTCAGTTTGACGATCGGCTGGCTCACCTCTATACGAAGCATGGCACGGCCACTAGACAAATCTTTACGGGCGTACCAGAAGGAGCAGTAATGGGGCTCTTCCTTTGTATACGATGAGGTGTTGCGAATGATTGAGGAAATTAGGCGCATTCAGCCAGTGGCCTATGTCGATGATCTGGCGTTGATTCTCTCGACCAAAAGAGTTTCGCAAATTCAAGTCATCTTTTAAATGGCGATGGCACAAATTTCTTCCTGACTGTCCGTAAATAGACTGGAAATTGTCTTAAATACGATGCAGGTGATTTTTCTTACAAAAAAAAGTCTCTAAAACAATAGAGCTAAGGATAAATTAGGAAACCTTGGTGACTAAGCTGGCAGTCAGGTACTTTGGCTTTATTCTCGATAACTTTAGAAAGTTTGGAGCCAATCTGGAGATGTAACGGCAAGGGTCAATAGATTAGTGGGGATCTTATCGAGACTGCTCCCCAATGCTAGGGACCCAACACGGCAAACTCGTAATTTATATTACTATGTCTGAGAGTCAGTTGATGTTTACGGATTTACTGAAGTGCTCAACTAGCTCGCGGACGAGACTAGCACGATCCACCTCTATCCGAATTCATATGATCGCTACCAATACGTATATATGCCAGATGTGGGCGGCTTCAACCGATCTAACGGACGCCGGTGAGGGCGACGAGAAACCACATGCCACCTCGGATCCTTCCGCATTCCATGGTCGTCTATCTAAGGATAAACGGGGCTGCCCTAAATCCTGAGATACCACCTTAAGGCATTGGGCGACCAACTAGCAGTATGCAGGTATTTAACACCCAAAGGCTATTCGCCACCTCTTCTGCGTAATTGAGACTAGAGTTATTCGTTTGGTCCTGCTTCATTTTCGCGTCTATTCGCTTCCTTGATCGTCAGTACTGCTCTTGCATACTTTCAGAACTTCTCAAACAAGGTGCTTGTGAGGCAATCTCGGTTTCCGGCGTGTCTTTTTGTAAAAAAAGGTGTGAGTATGTGTGTGTTGCATACCCCGAGTGGTCTGTCGGAGATCCGTTCTGGATCTCCGTTGGGAATGAGCGAGTTCGACTCGTGGCGCCGGATGGGTTTCGGTGAAATTCTTAGGAGAACCCGAAGCCCATCAGAAATCGGTGTAGGGAAGTGGCATCGGCGGGGTTTTATTCGGTAAAAATCCGGCACTACCCCTGCACTTTCCCTTGGAAGTGCGGGGGTGTCTTACAGAAGATTTCCCCTCCGTCACAAAAAAAAAGCTCGGTTTCTGGAACAGATAATGCTGCTGCTTTGACCGCTTGTATGCGAATGCCCCCTTCCCCAATAAAATTCATACAGACACAGAGGTGGTGTGAAGATGTATCCACCTCCCCACACTCACACTTCTGATCCTCGATCAAGTGCCTTTCCTTTAGCTCGCCACGGAAGTCTCCGTGACCGCTAAGGAACTGAGTTGTGTCATAATCTACATTGACCCACCTTGCGGCTAATTGTGCCGAGACGTTTCCAAAGAAGGCAAACATCGTTCGCCCCTTTATTGATTGCTCCGAACGCGCTTGCCACTTACATCACACTCGTAATCCTGACTAAATCCTTAACTTTAACCAGGGACGATCCAATCATTCCTTGTCTGCATACAAAGTTTTCAAATTCAAAACCTGAACCTTTCGAAGCTTTGTATGTGCAGAAGCGCTCAGATATAAGCAAATCGATTGGAATCGCCCCTACAATCATTCGGAGTGCATGGGTTGAAAACGTTCGATAAACTTTGATGATTTTGAGCAGAACTTTTCGTTGAGGCATATGCAGGTTTGTCCTGTGAGAAGTCTGCCCGTGCACCAGATGCATATCTGACTATCGGGACAAAGAGGTCACAGTACAGCGTACTCATAGCTCTATATCCCATGTCCTAATGAGCTTTAACATTTCTTGCTAAGGTATTAAACGTCCTTGTAAATTTGTCTCCTATATATTTTACATGAGATGCCAACCTCAGGCTGGTGTCGGAGTGGATTCCAAGGTGCCTCATGGTCCTCTTCATAGTCACACTTCTGCTATTTACTTTGATGACAGGTGGTATATTCAGGTTAAAGTTTCCTGTTACAAGTAACATTTCACATTTGTCTGTGGACAGTGTGAATTTTTGGGCCAAGCATAAACACAAAAGCACATTTGCCGTAGACTATCCAGTGAATTCCAAATCCAACTTAGAGTTACCGTAGATAATAACCAGGAAGTCATCAGTGTAAACGATTGCTTCAATGCTTGCAACTCCCTCTTTCAATGTCTGAAGGAATTCATCAAACACAAAAATTCCAACAGCTGGGGCCAATGATCGACTCTTGAGGACAACCTTTCGTTACTACTTTCTTTACAGAGCAGTGGTAGGTAATTAGGATCACCTTCCGGTTTGTGAAGTTGTCTGTCATGAGATTGTACAGATTTCTCGGGCAGTTCCTGCGCTTCAGGTTTTTGATGACGCTAGGCTATCAAACGTTGTGAAAGGCACCTGAGATATCGGAAGCAAATGCGAGCGCATATTTCTCCGATCGGTTGGATGTCATCAACCGGAATATCAAGACATCCTAGATCGATCCAGTCTTAAATCCGTATTGTCGATCGGAGCTAAATTGGCTACGTTCGAAAATGGGTTTTAGTCTGTGTGAAACAAGTTTTTCTACAACTTTCCCCAACGCCTAGAGTAGACATTTAGGTCTATACGACTTGGGTTCAAATGGTTCTTTCTCTGGACTCTCGAGTAGGGTCAATATTGACCCTACTTTCCATTGGTTTGGGAACTTCTCCCAAACCGAGCATTCATTATAGAGGTTCAGTACCAGTTTATGGAGAGAGCCCCATGATCGCTGAATCGTCTCTGCCTCAATTCTGTCCAATCCCGGACATTTCATATGCATGTTTGGGAGTCAGTGATTCTGTACGCTGCCCCGGTATGGACAAAAGCCTTACATCTGCTTTTTAACGAAGACAGATTGCGCACAGCGCTCGCCGTTAATTACGACTACAACGGCCTATCGCATGGTTGGTTATTAATCAATCTGCGTCATCACCGGAAAAATGCCGTTCTATCTAAAAATATCATTAAAGGCCTGAACTGCATACTCTTAAAAAGAACAAGAACGAGGAGCCATCCGAAGCTGATGCCGAGCAGTACCGACAGGCAGAAGGAGGCAGAAGTACGACAAATTTATGCTCCAATGGCAAACAAAGTAGAAATACTATAATGACAGAAATTGGACGTGCCGCCTAATCATGAAGGTGGATACATTTACAGGAGGGAGGTCCAGGTTCGTATAGGACTACTATACTAAGTAAGTCCTTACGTTGTACGGATTCTTCTCTTTTTTTTTTTTTTTTAAATACGTATAGGAAGAAAGTGAAAAAGAGTAATTCGGAGGCTTGCTGGTATTGTGGCTTCCAGTATGACGGCCCGGAGCATTTGTTGTTGCATTGTGTGACGGCGCTCCGCAAAATGAAATAAAGAGAGCGGAGCGTTGATCGCAGAATTAGGATAGCCATTAGCACTGAGTAACCTGGCCGGGAAAGTTGTTGCGACTCCAATAACATGGAGAAATTTCCAAAAATTCACATATCTTATAATGAAAAATAGGGGTGTGTTGCGGAGATTGGTGGTGTGTCTGGGTCGGAGATCCATCGAAACAAAGAACTGATCTCCATGTTGAAGAAAGTGCGAGTTCGACCAGAAAGGACGCCGGATGGGTTTCGGTGAAATTCTTGGAGAACCGGGATCTATTGAAAGCCCATCAGAAATCGGTGTGGCTAACGGTGGTTGTGGCATCGGCGGGGTTTTAGTCGGTAAAGATCCGGCACTACCCCTGCACTTTCCCCTCCGTCACGGGAAAAAAAAAAAAAAAAAAAAAAAAAAAAAAATGAAAAATAGGGAGCGATACGGTATGAATCTCAAGAGCTGGAACAGGGGAACTAGATAAGGTAACTAGGGTCCATAGTTCAACCGAAGAACTGCTGGACTAATTAGAAGCATTAGATTTTAATCCATTAGAAATTGGCGGACAACTTCACATCAAGTTCTTGTGATGAAATGCAGTAGTAGTACTACGGGAACTTGACTGGGACTCTAAGCATGGAGAAAGGAGGAGGAGTTTTTAGTGTGCAGGGTTCGTATTGGATGAGTCCCACATAACCCCGAATATCAGAGCATCTGTAACATGACCCTCCCCCCTCTCTCTAAAAAGACAGAGAAGAAATAAGAAGAAAGAAAAAAAGGATACAGATAAACACTTAATTATGTCTTGAATACAAATTAATTAAAGAAAATACGAATAATTTATTATTCCGAATTATTAATTATAACAGACACAAAACAAATGTTCTTAGTTATGCCTTACTTGATTACTTTTATCAATAAACGTTTGTAAAAAGAAACTTAATGAAATTTGTGTATTTTAACTAAATAAAACACGTAGGAAATGTAACCTTATTATTGGTGACAATTCACCAGAATCAAAAGAAAGACGTCACATTTAATTTTTCGTTTTTAAAGGAAAAAGGAGTGTACACTATTTTTTTGAAAATTATTTAATTTTTAGAAAAAATAATGGTTGCTTTCGGCAATAATAATCATCTATTGTTGTTTAACAAATGAAAAAATAATGTTTCGGAAACAGCGTATGTTTTTTTAGGATTGCAAGTGTAAACGGAGGGTTTGTCGGTTGGGTCGGATCGGTAGTTCCTTTTTCTGTAAACGGCGGTCGGTGGGCGTTCGGGTCTTCGGTGTAATGTGTAGGATGTCGTTTATTCGGTGTAACGTATAAATGAACTTATATCACGGTATTGGACGAAATAAAATAATTATCAGCGAAAGGCGATTATCACACGGTCGCGATGCAGCGGCGGTCGTGTCCGTTCGGTTTCTCGATAACGAATGAATAAATCAGGGCACTCGTTGTCCCTTCGCACTTCTCCCTGCTCGACGGTGTTTTGTATCAACCCGAGCGGATTCTTACGAGGCGGTTACACAAGTGTTTTTATGTATACTACATAACAAATAAATACAAGTTTCAACTATTTTTTCTTATTTCCACAGGTATGTTAGTAAGTAGCTCGTGCGTGGTAAATCTTAAGGGGACATTCTACTTTCTCGGGTCGAAAAAATCGATTTTTTTTTATTGCCTTATTCGAAAGTATATACTTTCGAGATTATGTCCTTAAATTTGCAGCGATAAATTCGAAAAATTGGGAAAGTTATAGGCCTCGCATCTAACCCACCTCGCGCAGATAGAAGGGTAACGTCGCTTGACCGGTCGGGCCGTTTTTTTCTTTCGGCGATCTTCATTTATTCTAAGAAGTTATCTAATTCTGGAAACGATTTAAAAGAGAAGATCACCCAAATGTAAACATTGCATTGGTTAACATTACGAATGAGTGTGTTCCGCGCACCAAAATAACATCTAAATACCATCTTACACTTGACTTTGACGATGTCTGTTATGTTTATTGCTTTTTGAACATGCATTCAGTATTCAAACAGTTTCCAAAAGAGACATATCGTTTTAATACGGATCGGAAACAAAGTAAATTTGTCAATTCGAGACCCTGTCGTTCGCGAAAAGGAAAGTTTATTGGAAATCAGCATACAAGTGAATGCAGGTTAGAGTACGCTAGTACATCGGCAGAAAAATTAAAAGAAAATGCTGATCTGCATGTAAACATTGATCCGGCTATGAATTATTGTATATTACAATTTACTACGTAAGAATCTTTTATATACAAAAATTCGATATGCAAAACTTTAAATGCGTTTTTCTCAGTACTATATTTTTTCAACTGGCGTGCACGATTCCAAAAAAACTATTCGATCAATCGGTCCGAGATTTGAATATATTATTCTACATACTTATGCCTATCGTATGAACCACGGGTGTGTTAATTAATCAATATTTTCTCATTTTTTTCCATCATAAAAGGACGGAAAAAGTGCCATTTTCGTGAACCTAATTTTGGAAAGTTAGTATTATAATTTTGAAAGTTTTCATGCAAACTCTTTCTCCGTGGCTCATGCGATAGTGGTTAGTATGTAAATTAAGATTCCTGTTCTGTTTTTTTTCTGATTATCCCAACGACCGCAATCACGCACGCCAGTGATTATGAATTTTTTGGAGGTGCTCCAGCAATCAAGAAGAATTTATATGAAAAAATGTGAAAAAACATAAAAAGAAAATATTTTTGTATAAATAAAGGTCGATATGATACAATGTGAAAGTTTCAAATGGCTGCGTTTCTATTTTCGATAAGAAAAAAATTATTGAAAATCAGTAAAATTTTTCAATGAGAAAGTAGAATGTCCCCTTAAAACGCGGTCTACAGAGTCACACATTGGAATCTCTGCAATAATAATGTGTTTCTTTCCATACTCTTTTTCCATCTCTACGTTTCGAACAACGCGTTGCATATTTTCTCTGTGAGTTTTATATATTTGAACATAATTTTTTTACAGAAGTAAATACAAATATAAAATTATCCACTGTGCGATGTTTTTACCTGTTTGTAAGCAAAACCTTCTCGTTTGAAACTCAGAGCTATACTGAATTTGAATATGGAATGAAATTAAATGAAGGACTTTCATTACACCATTGTCCTTTCTAACGTATCTAAATATTCAATTGAATTAATGGAGCGATAAGAAAGGAAATAGATAGAGAGCACTTCGCCGTGTACACCGTATGATATAAGGTGTCCTATATGTCGTTCAGTTAAACTTACAAATGAAGATATAAGCAGTGATAAAAACGTCCATCTCAATAAAGGAAAAACAGTTAGACTAACAATGGTTTTAGACAATAGTGATGGCTGAAAGTGAATAAAGTAGCAAATTTTTAACCTTAAGTTGTAATTTAATTTTTATGTTAAAGAATAAAGTGATTCATTTTAATTTGGAATTGCATTTTTCATTTGATCTAAAATGTTGAATTTTTGATCTTCAGTTACTTTAGTTTAAGCGTATGAATTGTTTATATCATTCAAAGTGCTTTGAACGATGGATCAGTGTTTCAATATACGTACACTTTACGCAGACTCCGGAATTACTTCATGTTATGTAATATTAATGTATATTTACATTGTCCCGCGGTTGTTTCACAATTATCTTTTTCACACAATAAAAATATTTCAAATATTCATAACAGCGGAATATAAATAGTAGTTAAAAGTAGGTTTTAGATCGACATATTTTCTTATAGCGTCTCGTTATGAATATAGAATTTTTGCAGAAAAATTGCATTGAAAGTTTAATTAAAAGGAAACCATTACTTGTGTAACAAATGTTGTTTTAGCATCATTTACCACGTTGCTCAGCAAAGCGTCGCTAGGTTCATGTTAAATCGATTCACGTTTTATCAATTGTCAGTACGGTCTCCAATAGTAGCTCTGTTCTCTACACTTTCGATAGGTTATGGTCCTTTAAAGATATACAAAGAAAATAATAACTCAATGCAATTGTTGTAATCTAACAATTACCGCAAGGAGATATTGTTTAATGAAAGTAATTAACTTTACTATGATAAACCTATTATCCTCCCGCGAATCCCGCCTACATCAGACACAGTGAGTATTACTTTCTCTACCAAACATTAGGCTACAAGTAACGCTTTAACAGAATGATGAATTGCAGAAATAATAATAAGTACACGATTTTTCGCAGACACTTGCAGTCTCGTTTGTATGAATAAATCGTGAATGAACGCTTCAAGGTTGGTACTAAGCAATTTTACTATGAAAGCTATGATGTTGAGTAAACCATTAACCCTTTGCACTCCGAATTTTATTTCAATTTCGTTACCAGCAGCTCCCAACGCTTTTAAGTGTTTTGTTTGAAATTTACTTTAACTAAAAAAATAAGGCAATTTAAATAAATAAAGGAAGAAACGAATTCACTTAAATACCAGTTTTATTTACACTATTGCCGTATTTTGAAATTTTCAAGCCTATGATAATTTTTGAAACAACTTCCAAGATGCAACCCTGGTTTTCTTTCGTACGTTTCGCAAAAATAGGTAGTTTCTCTTCTTCCTCCAGGTATTTTTCTATTTGAGCAAACTGCACAGTCCTTGTGTTTTCCTTCGGAATGTACCAAGATGAAATGAGGCTTTCTATCTAAGCGATCGTGTTTATCAAGTGACAATCACGAGTAAGCATTGATAAAAGCTTTCCGCGAAATTTTTTCTGGGCTATAGGTTTTGTTCCTTGGTTTTTTGTTTTTTTCGTTGTACAAAATATACGCATTTACTATGGAGATTTCTAATCCCGAAAATAAATATTTCCTCCACCACTTGAGTGCTCGACGGAAAAAACAATAAGATGTCGCGTATTGGTGCGCCATATCGACACCACCCATATTTTTATTATAATCTATAATCACATTCGGTTTTTTTATTTCTCTTCGATTACCTGAATGTCTAACACTTCTAGTGACATTGCGAGAGCGTTGATAACGTATAATATGTGCGCGACATCTATTTATTTGGACATGAAAAAATGTCGAGTGGGACTCGACAAAGGAGCTCCTGAGATAAAAAATGATGTCGAGTGACACTCGACATAGGAGTGCAAAGGGTTAACTCGAATTTACGGCTCTGGTCTTAAATTGATTAGTAGCTATCATTTATTATATTTAAGTGTCATAGCGTGTACATTGTAGAAATATTTTGCATGATACCATCGGCGGTGTTGCAGATGAATCCAATTTTAAAATCAGCTAGTGCCTTATCCGGTAAGGAGCTCCGCGGGAATCTGGATGATGCTGTTGATATTGAGAAACTCATTGAGGATGCTCAAGCTCATGCAAAAATGGAATCAATGAAATGTGGTGCAAAAATTCTATGTGAAAACGATCGACAGTATGCACAGTCACTTCACAACGAAGCAGATGATCTGTACCGCAGGTAAGTTGGTTTCTATATTTATTTTCAATAGTATAGTTGGGCCAAGCAACAGTGGATCTTCCGTGAAATACAGGTAACCCTCCTATAACACGGTAGTTAGGTTCCTAGAAAATGCCGTGTTGTGTGAAACCGTGTTGCATGAGACCTAGAGCCAGTACAAAAAGGGGGGTTACGTTCCAAAAACTTATTAAAAACAAATATTTTTTTTAATTCGACATAAACAACTTAATATTTATTAAAAATATAAATGTATGTACAACACAAAGTAAAAAAAAAAAAATTAATCTAACGCAACCATAATTTAATGAATTTATTCGTCGTCACTACTCAGTATAATCAACCGAGAACGTTTTTTCGGTGGAACGATATCGCCTTCACTTTCAGAACTTTTTTCTCTATTTAAAGTTTTTGTATGTTTTCCCCTCTTAAAAAAATCTGTAATCGAACTTTGCTTGCTGGTTCTTACTAGGTCATTGTAAATTTCGCGGTATGGAGCTAAACAGTTTTGCAGCTCCCTTTTGAATCTTCGACTTCTTTCCGTGGAAGGGTCTGTATTCAAGAAAAATGACTCGAGATTTTCCACTAAGCATAGGCCTTCTTGTATTTTTTTAATGTTAAATTCTTAACTGCACAATCTTCATCAGAGCTAGCGTCCTCAAAATCGATTTGATTTGCATCTAGGGATGCCATTTCCATAAAATCCGCTTCGTCAACTTCTTCTTCCACTAATAAATCTTGAATGTCTTTGGTAGCCATATCCACAAAACCTTCGCCTCCGATTGATTTAGCGACTTCTAATATGGCACCAATTTCATTTTCTGATGTTTCACGCATGATTTCTGTTTCAACTGAAGAGGGCCATATCTTCTTCCAACACGCATTTAAGATTGATGTTTTTATTTCTTTCAGCGACAAAGATATGTCCCCAATGTCCTACGGGGGACACAGGCCCCGATAAGAGGAACAACCGTGTTATAGGATGTCGTGTTGTAGGAGTGTTCCCGCAATTTACGAATCGTGTTATAGCGAAACCGTGTTATAAGATACCGTGTTATAGGAGGGTTACCTGTACAGGTAACCCTCCTACAACACGGTAGTTAGGTTCCTAGAAAATGCCGTGTTGTGTGAAACCGTGTTGCATGAGACCTAGAGCCAGTACAAAAAGGGGGGTTACGTTCCAAAAACTTATTAAAAACAAATATTTTTTTTAATTCGACATAAACAACTTAATATTTATTAAAAATATAAATGTATGTACAACACAAAGTAAAAAAAAAATTAATCTAATGCAACCATAATTTAATGAATTTATTCGTCGTCACTACTCAGTATAATCAACCGAGAACGTTTTTTCGGTGGAACGATATCGCCTTCACTTTCAGAACTTTTTTCCCTATTTAAAGTTTTTGTATGTTTTCCCCTCTTAAAAAAATCTGTAATCGAACTTTGCTTGCTGGTTCTTACTAGGTCATTGTAAATTTCGCGGTATGGAGCTAAACAGTTTTGCAGCTCCCTTTTGAATTTTCGACTTTTTTCCGTGAAAGGGTCTGTATTCAAGAAAAATGACTCGAGATTTTCCGCTAAGCATAGGCCTTCTCGTATTTTTTTCAATATTAAATTCTTAACTGCGCAATCTTCATCAGAGCTAGCGTCCTCAAAATCGATTTGATTTGCATCTAGGGAAGCCATTTCCATCAAATCCGCTTCGTCAACTTCTTCTTCCACTAATAAATCTTGAATGTCTTTGGTAGCCATATCCACAAAACCTTCGCCTCCGATTGATTTAGCGACTTCTAATATGGCACCAATTTCATTTTCTGATGTTTCACGCATGATTTCTGTTTCAACTGAAGAGGGCCATATCTTCTTCCAACACGCATTTAAGATTGATGTTTTTATTTCTTTCAGCGACAAAGATATGTCCCCGATGTCCTACGGGGGACATAGGCCCCGATAAGAGGAACAACCGTGTTATAGGATGCCGTGTTGTAGGAGTGTTCCCGCAATTTACGAATCGTGTTATAGCGAAACCGTGTTATAAAATACCGTGTTATAGGAGGGTTACCTGTACAATCAAATCTCTCAAATTGGTCGTGTGGTTAGAACTGAATTGAAACAGTTACACTGTTCACAACAAGACGAATAGAAGATAATTCGGTCAACATTTACTTTTGAGTAATTTCTACCATAATAAGTATTCCGTAAGTAAATGTGGTCTAAGTCGTACCGCGTTTGATTTCCCTTTAATTGGAAAAGTCTCGTGACCATATGGAAATGTTCACACAAAAACAAAATGCAGTTAACAAAGTTATATTATGACCTGTCAAGCGGTAAACTCTTGTCGAACGACTCGCATTGTGTGTCACATTACATATATTACATGGTTGTCTGACGCTTTTTAAAATAACATAGGCGCAGAAATAAATTTTACATGGGCATAGGAATACCGGAGTAGACGCTTTGAAGGAAGAACTAGTACGAACAATGTTCGACATTTGCTTGTATACACATTAATTGAGGGATCCCAGGTTGGTTCCTACATGGAAGCCTTTAGGAAGCTTATTTTACTCCCGCTATTTACTTATTTCCGAGTGCTTCATTTTGTGACTTTTCAGATACGAATAATAGATGTCGCTTTAAGATTAAACATTTTTTTTTGTATATTTTATTAATACGAGGGCTACAAACCGAATACTGTTGAATTCTCCCCGAATACCTAAGACAGAATCCGAATAAGCAAGTGAAATGCACGCGCGCACACACACACGCACACATTTAAATTCGGGCCTGAGGATCCATACCTGGGATCGAAACATAGCGACAATTTGTAAATAAGACATGAAAGAGAGGATTAAAAGTTGTTTTCGTAGGACCGAATCCTGCACCGCAACAACAGACATCTGCGATAATTAAAATTATAGTTTTCTCTTATGTCAGGTACATATTCTGTCAGTCCAATTAGTATCATTTACATTTATTTATAATTTCTTTTGTTGCACTAAGATATGCCTGTTAGTCGAATCGACATGTCGTATATTGTTTTTATTAAATATATAATGATAATTCGGCTGCAAACACGATGAGGTTTTTCCTGCTTAGTTTACCTTATAAATGATAAACAGGTCTGATTTCTGGTGATTTTAGAGGTGAATTGACAATTTTGTGGCAATTAAAATTCTTGTACGCAAACATTCGTCTATGCAAACTTGGACCCTCGCGCCGCCATTTTCCGATTACACCTTATGGTAAGACGCCGGTCTCTCTTCCCTTAGAAATCTGCAAATTTCCCCTCATTTCTTCATTTTTACTTTTTTCGCGCAGTTATGTATGCTTGATTGGTGTTGGAATATAATAATCTATATGCGCCACGACTCTGATATCGATACGGGACTGGGCATCCCGCGCTTTTATTTCTTCCTTCTGCGTTTCGGTACGGCTAAAGACACACGTGTCATACGATCGATGTTAATTATTGGGTTGGAGGGAAAGTTCTGTCGTATTTTTAATAGGCAGGTAATTTTTCTTGTAAATAAAAAAAAACATCTGGCTAGTGAGTCAATCGGATTTTTTGTTTGTTTTTTATACCTGCTGTATAATATAAAAGGTGTCCTTTTTTACCGTTCATAATTTACTTGATATTTAAAGTGAACAACATGTCAGTAGATAAAGTGCATTTACGACACTGCATTTTGTATGAATTCCAAAAAGGAAGCAACGCATCGGTTGCATGTAAAAATTTATGTGCGGTATTTGGAAAAGATATTGTAAATGTTCGTACTTATCAAAGTTGGTTTAGCAAATTTCGTTCCGGGGATCTGAGCCTCCAAGAAAGTGATCGTTCTGGACGACCATCCAAGATCGATAATGATGTTTTACGATCCATGTTGGAAAATAATCCACATTTAACAAGTCGAGAAATTGCAGAAGAGTTTGGCATTCATCATACAACACATTAAATGTATTATGATTAATATTAAACATATATTTTTATAAATTAATTCAAATATTTTCTTTAAAATACGACAGAACTTTCCCTCCAACCCAATATAATACAGCGTATACCCCAACTTAAAACCGGATTCATTTTTCACGATCCAGCCGTTGAATAATCTGAAAACTGGCGTATCTTTTTGTTGTAAGTAATCATATGACTGGATGGTGACTCATTGTCGAAATCACTAATGGGACTATAGTATCACACACGGACAATGTATGCGACGGTATGTAACAACCGCATGTGCATTAGCCCCTTGAGCATTTTTCGCATCTTTGACATCGTCTGGTCAGTAATATGCAGCGAGAGAAAGTATGAACTGATATCTCAGAAAGAAAATATTTATGCTCATTGTTGAAACAAGAGTCTAAAATGTGTCGATTTGTTCACCTGGCATATACAGGGTACGGCGCCAAAATCCGGAAAAATCAAACATTTTTTTGGAACATAACTTTTATTGCAATAATAGAAAAGTAAACATTTTTTTTGTTACTGTATTGTTTGTTGGGTCATAAAGAAAACATTCATTCAATATAACCCCCCTCTGCTTCAATGACCGCCTCCATTCTCGGTCTGAATCTGTCGCAGGCCCGTTTGAACGAGCCTCGGTTCATATCGGCGAATGCCGCTTCAATAGCGGCTCTTAATGATGAGACGTTGGGATGTTTGGACTTGTTGGTGACCCTTTCAATCCCGCTCCATACATAATAGTCGAAAGGATTTAAGTCTGGGCTGCTGGGAGGCAGAAAAGCAGGTTACAGCGTTCAACTTGCTTTGTCCTGGCAGCTTCGGAAAGCATCTGTCTCACTATTATCGCATAAGACGCGCTAGCGACGACAATTTTCGGATCGACTGCCCAAAATCCTCAAAAATGAGCTCCTGAGCCCGTTGAATGATTTCGGGCATTCTAACAACGCGCTCCTTCGAGTGACTTTTCCTGGCCGGTGTTGCAAAACCTTCGCTGGACTTCTCAGACTCGTCATATCTCGCGACATCATACACAGTCGATCTTGGGTATCCAAAGAATCGAATCATTTCTGTCGCTGAGCGCCCAGCGCGAATACTTTCGATAATCGCGGCTCTTCGATTATACTCTGCACACAGGTTTAACATAGTTACAGTTTCGAGGTTATGAATGTTTATTACATGGTTCAAATTATTTCGTTGCCAATAGCGACATCTCCAAGTGGTATAGAACGACGGGAAATTTAAATTAAATTTTGTCAGGATTTTGGCGCCGCACCCTGTCTACTTACTTTGCTCATCCTGGTTCTTTATGTACTCAAGAACGAAAACATTAGAGTACGAAAGTAGTAGGATACAGACAATTTAATGTAGAACGTTCTCTGTTACTGCCAGTAAAACTGGCAGGGTTCAAATATGCCCAGTGAAGCTCTACAACGTGGGTTTTCTATTCCATGTATTTTCCATTGCGTTCAGTTCAGTTCAATGTAAAACCACAGCGAAGACTTCAATATTCAGCCAGTATATGTACCAGGTGTGCAAGTATGAAATGCGAATTGTTTTTCTCAAAAAAACGTGTTAAATTCGGAAGAATGATAAAAAGTGGTTTATTCAAAGTATGCTCCATCGCTTGCTATATATTTCTCCCATCTTTCGGGCAATTTGTGAATACCACGCCAATAAAAATCTTGCCCTTTTGCTGCGAACCATTCATCGAGCCATTTCTTCACATCTTCGTACGAATCAAAGCGCTGTTCACTAAGTGCGTGACCCATCGATGCAAACAAGTGGTAGTCGAAAGGAGCTAAGTCTAGTGAGTAAGCCGCATGGGGTAGAACTGCCCAGCTGAGTGCTTCCAACGTGTCGCGTACCGGTTTTGCCGTATGTGATGGAGCATTGTCATGAAGAAAAATGACTTTGTGTTGCCTCTTTCGGTATTGTGGCCTTTTTTCAAGCAGCGAACGGTACAAATCGGTCAATTTTTGCTAGTAGCGTTTAGCATTAACCGTTACTCCAGGTTTTAGCAACTCATAATGTACGCTGCCCGTCTGATCCCACCAAACACAGAGCATCGTTTTTCTGCCAAAGCGATTCAGTCTTGCGGTCGATGTGGATGGTGCGCCTGGATCTACCCATGATTTTTTGCGCTTGGGATTCTCAAAATAAATCAACTTTTCATCACCTGTAACAATACGATGCAAAAACGACTTCCTTTTGTACCGAGTGAGCAAAATGTCACAGGTGTTTTTGCGCTTTTCCATTTGCCTGTCGTTCAACTCATGTGGAATCCATCTATCGATCTTCTGAATCTTTCCCATCTCTCCTAGTCGATTGGAAACAGCTTCTTGACTAACGCCCAATTGCTCGGCGAGTTGTTTTTGTGTTTGCGAATCATCTTCATCCAACAATGTTTGCAATTCCACATCTTCGTATTTTGTTGGCGGTTTTTCCCGTTCCTTGTCTGTAACGTCGAAGTCGCCACTTTTGAGACGCCGAAACCATCGTTCACACGTATCTTGCGATGGAGCATGTTCACCATAAGCTTCGCGAAGTAATCGGTAAGATTCAGCAGCAGTTTTCTTCAAATGAAAACAAAAGATTAATACCGTCCGCGAATGCTCTTTGTTCGGTATAAATTTCGACATATTGAACACAACAATTCAACACTATGCACACACTTTTCCAATTTATCACACGTGCGCGTCTGACACTTGCTGATAAGACAACAAAATGGCGCAGAGTAAAATCTTTATAACATAAACACTATTGGAGCGCTATCTGTTATTTAAAATCCGCATTTCATACTTGTATACCTCGTACTCTGCACACAGGTTTAACATAGTTACAGTTTCGAGGTTATGAATGTTTATTACATGCTTCAAATTATTTCGTTGCCAATAGCGACATCTCCAAGTGGTATAGAACGACGGGAAATTTAAATTGAATTTTGTCAGGATTTTGGCGCCGCACCCTGTATACTTACTTTGCTCATCCTGGTTCTTTATGTACTCAAGAACGAAAACATTAGAGTACGAAAGTAGTAGAATACAGACAATTTAATGTAGAACGTTCTCTGTTACTGCCAGTAAAACTGGCAGTGTTCAAATATGCCCAGTGAAGCTCTACAGCGTGAGTTTTCTATTCCATGTATTTTCCATTGCGTTCAGTTCAGTTCAATGTAAAACCACAGCGAAGACTTCAATATTCAGCCAGTATATGTATTTATTTGGTTACACTATCAGTTATTTTCGTAGCCAAGAAGAAAACATACTTTATTGTGTGTAGCCGGGCCGCATTAGGTGCGATTGGTGACAATATTTTACATTTATTCTCATAAGCGGGAAATAATTTAATATCGTCAGAATACAGCAAAATTTGTTACATTGTTTCAACTTGTCCTTCTTTCACAGTGTACATTTCGGCATTCCTGCATCTCCATGTAAAAATTATGCCTGCGCCTATGTTACCGTAACCCTTAGAATAAGGATCTTCGCAGTCTAGTGACAGGGTCTTTCGAGATTCACATGCATTGTCTCCTTTTACGTTTACTCACACGTCCATGTTACTTACACGTGTTTGCCGGCGGTTGATCGCTCATTCAGTTTCATTGTACCAGACGTACGCCCACGTGCATAGTCATTATTTGTTGTCATTAATGCACTATACTGATTTACTAAACCTTTCCTTTAACAAAATGTATCCTTTAAAATCCTTTAACAAATCGTGTTTGTTGAAAACTAAAAAAAAATGTATGTAGAATATGATTGAAAAAGGCAACATAATCTATGGAATATTACAAGAGGTAATTACAATCATACAAAAATTATATTACAAAGTATATACAAAAATATTCGTTAAATGCAATTATTACATGCGATTGTATGGTTTCTTTTTATCAAATGAGCTTACAAAATGTTTATTGTCGCATTTAGTGTTATATTCGTTTTTGTTACTCAGGTACATTTTACATTTAGTCTCTTCTACGGAATTGATAACAGGTTTCTGAAAAATCACCTGTTGACTCTCGAACTGCGTAATTCTTCTGTTAATGTTTCCGAAATTGCATTTTCTGTTCAATGAACGAATATTTCCTTTGGCAGGATACTTAGTCTTCAATATAAAGAAACTGCTATATGCAATAATCTCGATATAATGTAGAGACAGGGAGGGCGTCTGTATACATCGTGCTTCCTCAAACTGCTGCTAGAGACTGATCGTTTTTGAAAAACTGTTGCCTTAATGATCGATATTTTATAGCTATCACTGAGCATGAGATATGAACCCGCAAGGACTCAAACATTCTCTGACGCTTGAGCTTTCATCGACATTTCACCAATGCATATTGATGGTCGCTCAAGGCTTCCACCAATACTTTATGACTACACACTCCCAGTCGAGCCCAGGTTAACACTTTGCGGACCGGGCATTCTATTGCTAATCGTACCCAGTGGCCGGGTATTTTCTTGCGTCAAATATTTTTAAATTAGTGATGATTTGTTTGTAATTAACACGTTGACTGCCACGGTGGTCACCGGTGACCGGTGCAAAACATTTGACTAAAAACGCAAAAAATTCGCAATGAAGCCTGTTTGGAATCTTGTAAAAGCAATTGATATTGGAACGGCGCTTCAATACTTTGGCTTCTAACAACTCTGCATTACTTTCATTTTGCACGATTTAATTATACTCTGCAGTATTTTACCGCGTCGCGGTTCCAACATAGCAAGAAACGCTTGGCAGTCAAAGTGCTAAACTGTCCACAAATATTTCTGTAATATTGCTAATCGTTTTGTCGCTATCCATATTTCAGAGCTTCAAATAATTAATTCGCAACACAAATTACGAAAAACTGCGGCTGACGATCACGTAGCAACTGTGTGATATCTCGTCACCTGCCTCGAACGACAGAATATGCAAGACGATATATCTCGTCAATGGCCCCGAACGACGAAATAGCAATGACGAGATATCTCGTCATCCGTCCGCAATGTGTTAAGATAAGGTTCGTGACAGATAGTTTTTTCATTGTGTGCATGGCAACTCGGAAACTCGACAAAGTTTCTTATGACACCGTTACCGGGTAGCGAGGGTTAAGTAAAGCCAGTAAAGCACGTGATATATCTAATATACTAACGAAACATATTAGAATGATATTAGACATGATATAATTTGGACCACATTTACTTTTTTAATACTTTGCGACAGTATGTATACGCATGCGCCTCAACACCCGTCCCAAGAGGATTTTAAGGAATTTGGGTGGTGAAGTGTCATAGGTAAGTCGCGGACAATCAATCGCCGGCCAATTCCCTTCCTTACCAGTCCCTTTTATTCTATAAGTCATATTTAGGAACGCGTCCGAAAGAACTAGATAGTTAGTAAGCGAATTCTTCCTCGAGCGTGCGCGACGATACCTCCTAATTTCTCAAGTGTGTTTCCCATTTCTGATCACCACAAATCATATCATGTTTCATCTCGTTTTGGCAACAACGATATCTTCAGTATGTTATCAAGATTTTTATACGAAAATAGTAAAAAATACAATAGCTTAAATGTCGATTTTGTTGTAACATTGGTACGCTCGTTCTTAAATGCCTCAGTTGCCTTGGTTGTCTCGATTGTCTCGTCTCTCATTTCATCATTGTTTCTTTCCGCTTTCCTCATCATGGTTTGGCGGACTTCAAAAGTGACTTGCAAGTCCGCGGAAACCTCATTGTTCCAATTAAATTCTGACCGGAGGGCCAACGTGATATTTTTCGATAACTACAATATAATTGGAAATACGTGCCCCATCTGAGTTAAGACTAAGTTTGTTACTCGATAAACGAGGACAAATCAGAATCTGGTGCAAAGCTAGAGATAGTGAGCAATTGCGTTACTGCCAATAATAAAATAAGAGATCTGAGCCAAGGGGAACGGCGCGAAATGCGCAGACTAAATATCATTGCATTTCTTCTTGTAACATTTCATGTTATTACAACAAATCGAGTGACTATCATTTGATCAGAGGAAATCGTCTATTATAATCGTTTGTTTCGATACTTCGGACATTGTTTGGAGCTACACTTCCTTTTCAGTTTTTTCCTGACATTGGCAGCTCATATTGATACACTACTATTAGGAATACACATTTTAGTTGATTTTCATAATTTTTCACACCCATTCCAATTTTTACGTGTGGAATTTTATTTTCGCAAACAGTCAAAACAATGTTGTAAAATTTACCAGTTCATTTATATTTGTTGGGGTATCAGAAAGCAATTATTGTAACCTTAAAATGTCATTGTATTATTCTGATATTAAAATAAGACGTTATTTCAGTGAAAACATATATTAAAAAGTCATTAATCATGTAATTAAAATGTACATTATTGTTTACTAGATAATAGTGTAAATCATTAATCGATTATAGTGTAATGGCATACAAAAAGAAATATGTTTTTCCTTCGATATGTAGAAAATTAACATAAACATTTGATGAACATCTGATACAGTCAAAATGTTAAAGTTACTCATTATATAGCAGATCTCGGCTTTCGTTACAAATATTGAAATTATTTGTTAGTGCAATAAAATAATCGTATTCGCATAGGTAATCGTCTTCAATTCAACATACGATCGTTATACATAGAGAATACGATATTTTGTTGAATTTTTTGACCGTCTGTCTTTTGGGTTGTTGGAATTTTACGACCTTCGGATTGTCACCCTAAAACGAAATGTCGACATAGTGAATTCTCGCACATCGTCACCTGATCTGTTTTTACGCCACTGTAATCATCCTCCATGCATCTATGGTATGTTAAGATGAGTCAGTAAAACCTGTGGCACGGTTTCTTGATGCGCATTTACCACTTGACATTTTTTTTACTTGAAAATGTTTGTAACATATTTATTTAGTACAGTTATTTTTATAGCTTCGGTTACATTGTAAAATTAAGTTAGTGGTCATAGTTGCAAAACACTGATATTAAGTCCACACATAGTTTAAAACACTGATATAAAGTCCTCACTCATGACAATGTATGAGAAACTTCCAACGAAGGAGTTTGCAAGAATACATGTATTTGAGGCAGATGATGGCATGACAAATATTGAAATATGAAGTGAAGGTTCATTTGGTCAGTTTCAAATGCAAAGCTTCATATATCCGCTGCAGTTGTCCCCCCCCCCCCCCTCCCAATATTTCTTTACGTTATTCAGCTAAAGTAGTATTGCGTCATATCGAAGTCTAAACCGACATTTTCACAAAGTATAATACCTGCGTAATCTTCTCTTTCATGCAATTGATATCTGAGTCTTCATTGCATTGTTTTTAGGTAGAATATGACGGAGGTAATTGTATCACTTTTGAATTATCAGGTATGGTGGCAGATATTAATTCGGCGGAATGACACTTCAATTAGCATACATTGTTGCTAGGACAATTTCATAGACGAAACAGATTGGTTCGCAAATAAAAATGTGGTGATTCCATAGACTTTGCATAGTTTCTGATTTGCTCAAAGAGAGACGAAATAGCCGACTAGATTTTCACCTATACTGTTTCGTCCAAGCCCTAAAAAGTCACTCTTACAAAGACGACAAGGAAAATACATTTATGACTGGTGTACGATTGAGACAGAGATGCTAGTGTTTAATGGAAGATACTGTTAATCGCTTTTAAGACTTTCCATAATTACTTTGCCGTATGATTTCTAAGCACAGTATCTAAATTCACGCCTATCACATCATTATGAACCTCTTCAATTGCCTATCATTATGCCAATCATATTCGCATGAACGGACGTGTTCAGCTCGCAAGTACCTATCTGTATACATCACACCTCTTATTATTCAGTGCCGATGTCTGTGATAATATGTTGTCTCATCCTACCACAACGATAACCTCACTCTCAGGGTGGGTGTAATCAACGAGACCTCTACATACAGAAATTCGACCATGAAATCAAATACCGTATAGAATCGCATTTTATCGAAACTTCCAACTGTACGACTTAGAAAATCTTATACGTCAACCACGACAAGCAGGGCTTTTCCAAATAAAGAAACGACTACGACCCGTAGCAAGAATTACAGAACTAATTTCTATGGGCAACGGCTCCCATACATTCAATGAAAGGATCCGCATTTACCTCGACATTGAAACTACAACCAGAGACTCGGTATCCAAACATACCAGGTTGTTCAATAAGTTTTGTCGTTCGATAAGAAAAACACAATGTTATGGTTCAAAATACACCTTATTATTCAGTATAATCTCCCTGAACATTAATGCACTTGCTCCAACGATCCTCCAATCTGTGGATCCCATCCCTGAGTGAGATTCCGGAAGGTCTGCAAAATACGCTTCAACAGCCGTTATGACCTCTTCATTTGACGAAAAACGCTTGCCACGCACAAATTTTTTGAGTTCTGGAAACAAATGGAAGTCGCTGGGGGCCAAATCTGGTGAATACGGCGGATGCTCCAACAATTCGAACTTTAATTCATGGATTTTAGCCATTGTCAAAATGCTCTTGTGACACGGTGCGTTGTCCTGATGAAAAAGGATTTTTTTCTTCTGCAAACCGGGTCTTTTTTCACGAATTTTTTCCTTCAACTGGTCCAAAAGGTTGCAATAATATTCAGAATTAATTGTTTTACCAGCTTGCAAGTAATCCACAAATAAAATTCTATCAACCATAAATGATCATCCTTTCGCATCCCAAAAAAACTGATGCCAGAACCTTCTTGGCCGATTTCTGGACACGAACTCGTTTCGAAGCCGAACAACCAGGTTCACACCACTCTTCAGCCTCTTGTTTTGATTTAGGATCATGGTGATAGACCCAAGTCTCATCCATAGTGATGAATCGACGCACAAAATCCACTTTATCCTTTTTAAAACGCTCCAAATGTTGTTGAGAAAGTCGCATTCGAATGTGTTTTTGTTCAATTGTTAGCGAATGCGGCACCCATTGTGCACACAGCTTTTTAAAACTCAAAATTTCATTTAAAATATGACTCACACTGCCTAATGAGATGTGTAGAGCCTCTACTAAATCCCTCTCAGTCAATCGACGATCTACCAAAACCATATCCTGTACTTTGGCTACGATTTCTGGTGTTGATGCGGTTTTTGGACGTCCTTCACGTGGATCGTCTTCAAGGCTTGTACGACCACGTTTAAATTCAGCAACCCATCTTTCTACTGTTCTAATTGAAGGTGAACGTTCATTATACACTCTTAACATTCGTTCGTGAATTTCTTTTGGTGCTACACCTTCCAAAAATAAGAATTTTATCACTGCACGATATTCAATTTTTTCCATTGTCGAAAATACTGTGACACGGCGACACTAAATGGCTTGTAAACAAAGAATGCATTGACTGATTGAAATGAACCTTCACATACGTTGATAAGAAGAGTGAACCAACAAAACAAAAACAAATTTGGACTAGAAGCAACGCCCTCAACAAAACAAAACAAAACTTATTGAACAACCTGGTAAAACACTATGTGCCAACAATATAAACACCACGGTTGAACCATTATTGAATCCACTACAAAGGATACTTCTGTCTAACATTTCTTCCACCATACCTCACGACTACATTGAAAAATGATTGACAGATAATAATATTGAATTTACATCCAAACTCTTCTTCCTTCGAGCTGGAATACTAGAACCAGGATTTTCTTATGTAAGTAGCTTTACCTCAACCTAAATGACATCCAATATATCCCAAATCGTTTCTAATTACACGCGACGACGTCCAATACAGAATCTTTATATTCGCTGACACAGTCGCCTGCTTTTTTGTGTAAAGGTGAAGGCCATTTTCCAAAACAATGCAATTCTGCAACACAATCGCGAACTACAAACCCAACAAGTGACAAGGAAACCAACTTATAATCTACAAAACAAAAGTGCCACCTATGCGAACCAAATCCAAAGGGTAATGAAGAAGTAAACCAATACGTCAACGCAAGTACCAGATGCAACTTAACAAATTTTTGAATCTTTGCTAAGAAAAAAGACCAATATCGGTATCCACAGGCGACCAGTTGACAAATGATTCCAACACAACAATGGCAAAGAAAAACAACTTCGAACTGGAGCCAAGAATAAATTTTAAAACCAGATCTACAAAAGAAAGCCAGAAGCAGTCACTTCCTAACCAGAATCATTGACAAAACGGAATGCATTAAAACCTGTTAGGTCAGCTTTCGAAGATCCATCTTTCAAATCAATCCTTTACTACAAAAGTCCTAATTGGCACACTCTCCTGAATCTACCTCTATCTAAAAGTACCAAAAGATGAAGAACTATCTTAACCGCCCTTTCAATAAACTGAAATCCGATTTCGTCCCAGTCATCTTCCTGTAATCCATCATCTTCAAAGAAACACCATAGACCTTTTCCGACTAAAATTCTTTCCCCCATAAATATTGACTCACACTACAACATAAAACCCCATGCCAAATTGCATAGTAGAATCTGAACAGCTCCTACAGTCGACTCGAATACCTACAACTACTAATGGACGAAAATCGACCATAAATAATCTGCCTATAAGAAATAAACTTCAAAAGCCAGTATTCAATCGAAATTATTAATCATAAAACCTTATTCAAAAATCGCATTACAAACATTCACAGCAAAGAGACAAGAATTCCAACCAATTTAAAAGCTATCGTCACCAATATAACACTCTACAAATCAATACATATACAATGTATACATATCGAACTGCCAATGATTAGGTGAAATAGAAATAATCTTCTTAATTAACAAACTACCAAAACCCCACATCTTCCTACGCGATCTCAACAGTAACACCATACCCTGGGAATCCCACAAAACCGATACACAAGAAACTATTACGGAAAAAAATGATCAGTTCAAAAAACCTCGAGTTACAATATAAATTCTCAAAAATCTACACACTTCTGCACTTGCATCTGGTCGTCTCAGTGCAATTGATTTATCGTTACGCAGTCTATCTGCCAGCCAAAACATCTAATGATGTACAATAAACGATCTACATGATAGCGATCACTTTCCAATAAAGTCAGCATACAATCTGTACCAAACCTGTGACCCTGTTGATCTTTCCAGGTTCAAATCTCAAAAAACCAACTGGGAAATGTTCAGAGAGCTAATAACACATATTTATTCATCCAAGTTATAGCAGCAAGCCAAATAAATTCAAACACTCTTGACACAGTAACTTGAAGAATCCTCTGAATGCATCATAAAAGCAGCCAACATACATAGGTGTACCGAATACAGAAAACACCAATAACTGCAAAACCGAATATAATTCGTGCTGGATATGAACAGTGTGCACAAACCATAAAAGACTACAAGCACGCGTTCAATATACATAATGAGTATAAAACTATGAAAATCCCTATTAACTTCAAAAAATATAGAGACATATAAAGGATTTTTCATTAAGCGTGTCTGAACTTTAAAATTGAATAAAAAAAGTTGTGTGCGACATATGACGGAAACCTCTATTGCGGATTAAAGTACATTCGATACCATTAGGTTTTAAAAATGATATCATTCAAATGGCCTCCGCGGCTTCGTTTACACGACTCGATCGAGAGGTCCAATTTTGTATGACTCTCTTGCATAAGTCGGTCTTGATCTCACTGATGGTTCGAATGATATTTTTTCGCGTTAGATCGCGCGTTTCTGTGTCGTACAGGGACTGCTTTATCAGCAACCGAACCGCTTTGCTCGAATTTCGCGATAATTCGTTGAATTGATCTTCCCAAACTTGAAAAGGGACGATCATTTCGGCCGTAAATATTTCGTAGCTCGCGAAAAGTTTGGCGAACAGCACATGAATATTTATAATAAATTTTAACAATTTCGACGCGTTGTTAAATGGTACTATATGGCAAAAATAAACAACGAAGAGTGACATTTTCTGCCACCTGAAATGTCAGAGCAGCGTGCTGTCAAAGTTCGGACATAGCTATTGAAAAACCCTTTACATATATAGAGAATCAAAGAAAACATCTCTTCAATTTCACGTGTCATGTGTCACATTGTCTTTCACTCTTTACTTCATCTACTCCACAAATAGCTATTTAGAAAATCATGGGAACAATAAAAAGTTTAAGTCGCCAACTGACCATTCCTGGCCTGACCAAGAAAGCCAACTTGCTTATAAAAGATATAAAGAAAAAATCTGAGATCTCAGCAACAAGGATCGAAGAAAACTAGTAATAACAATTATACCAACGAATTCTAACAGTATAAGTGAGACAAAGAATCCAACCCACTAACACTCCCAGGAACACTCCCATACCACAGTGGTTTTAGACAGTTCCATTCTAGATTGCAACCACCCAATAAACCTGTAAATAGACGTATAGAACATTTTCGCCAGCAAACAATATGCGATTGGTGTGTATCTTAACATCGAAAAAGCCTATAATATGGTCTGGAGAAACGGAATCTTAAGGACAGTGTACAAACACGTCGTTAAGGAGTGTTAACCCAAAAGAAAATATTCACTTTGATTAGAAAATGGTGTATCTCTGTTCTCTGTTTCTGATTGTCATAAACGATATACCGAATGCTGTGACAAATGTGCAAAGGCAAAAACACATAGACATCCCCGGAATGTATATTCCTAATAAATCATCGGAAACAAAAACGCAGACCGATCGGCTAAAGAAGCAGTAAACTCATAAACCTTCGACTATCACAACCTGGCTCCAGGAGTTACGCTCCAGATTTAAAATAAAAAATTTAAAAAAAACTAGGAGAAAATGGAAGGCATCAACCAAACTGTGTTTAACTTCAACAAAGAAACAATTTTTTTTTAAAGTGCATCACTCGCAACCTATTAACACATGACAAAGTAATAATTACAAGAATCGTGATAGGACACGCTAAGTTTACACACCGATACCCCTTCAACAAAGAAGGATCCCCAGCCTGTGACCTTTGCAATGTTCTACTCGCAGTGCAGTACATTGACCAATCTTAGGCCCTGACTCAACATAAAACCTGCTTTTAAAGACACCTTAAGGGGGGATTCCCGTCTAGACGGTCTAAAAACCGGTTTTTTTTTGTATATTTTTAAAATATATGACATGGAGAATATATGAGCAAAAGAATTTTCCCAAATTCTTTAAACTAACAAAGTTGTAGCCACATATATGCAGATGTTCCTGCCGCGCGCTCTAAATGCGCTCGTATTTTGTTACGGGCTGCATACGGGCCGGCACGCTTGCTGGCTTCCATCACAAAAATCCGCCTCTCAATGATAACGTATTAGAAATTATAAAACCTATTTACAAGGATTTATCGAATGATGAGTTGCTTGAACGTTGTTTGGGTGCAGAAACGCAGAATAGCAACGAATCATTGAATTCGTTGATTTGGACCACGGCCCCGAAACACTTGCACTGTGCTACAAAAACGATAGAAATCGCGACTTTTTTGGCCGTAATAAACTATAATGAAAGGTTTTTACCCATTTTAAAAGTTATGAACCTCATGGAAATTGCAATTGGCCAACAAGCGGAAATATACGCCCACTCCCGTAACCAAACTTGCGTCAGCCGAGCGGAGCAGCGATCGTCCAATGTCGCTCAAAACGAACGAGTGCGACTCAGAGTCAAAAAATCGGCTCTGCAAGACATGTACGAAGAAGAGGAAGGCCTCCTTTATGGTCCCGGAATAGGAAATTGAATGTAACTGGAATTATTTGCGTGTTATGTCTGAGTAATTTCTTCAAAAACTTTAAACGCGTTTTTCTCGAAACTACATTTTCGTAATTGGTACCCACGATATCGCAAAATCTATCGAACCGATTGCGCTAAGAGAACGCACACATCTTTAGCACATATGTTGCTTTAGTGTGAACTACAATCAAATTAATATATTTATTTAAACAATTTTTACAGTGCTTTAAAGCTGAAAAAATTGTGACAAAATCGATACTTAATTTTCAAAGTCATGCTATTTTTTTAATTTTCAAGATTTTTTTTTGTCGTAGTTCACACGATAGCCATACTCATATATTTTAATAATATTCTTTGTTTTTTTTTTGTTTCTGATGAACGGAACGGTCAGAATCATGGGTACCATGGAACTGCTTTTTTTTTTATTGTTTAATAAAACCTCTCGTACGGCGTTCATGTTTATAATTTTGAGAGAACAAAAAATATTTTTGAATAGTTAAAACGTGTACTAATATGCAGAAAAAAACCGCAATCCGAAAGACCTCATCGTTTTTCCTAAAAAAAATTCTAAAAGTTACCTAAAAATCACGCCTCTAGACGGGAATCCCCCCTTAAAAAACACGGAATCGAGGCAAAACTTACTAAAATATTTAAAAACCCACTAGTTTGTACAACAAACTGTAAACCTTGTCCTTGGGTTGCTAATAACCCACATAAGCGGTTGATGCAACTTTAAACAATTATATAAACAAAAATATCAATACATAAGTTCCTTGTTTCCAAGGACTTTTCATTTAATTTTGTGCATGTTCCTATTTCTTCTTAGGCGTTGAAGAATAATAAAAAAACATTGCAATTTAGTAACATTAATTAGATTTTCGAAACTCTTCCGGAAAACTTGCGGAAGCGTAATTAAATTCCACCCATGTCTCAACATACATATGTTATGTCTTTGCTACAAACTTCCAGAAAAATAGCAAAATGCCATTGCAAAAAAATGCAACACGGTGATTTACAATCTCCATTGAGCGACGTTTAGCCTTCAGAATTAACCTTTAAATGCAATACAGCTGCGCGAAATGTCGCTCAAATGGTATGTCTGTTTCTCATAGAGACACTCGTATATAAAACCTTCTTGGACACTGCCCATCACATTTAGGCTGTTCCGTTACATTGTCGAGATATATGTACAGATGTTTCATACATTTGTAAGCATTCCGAATTTGTAACCCGTTCAAAGCGATGTTAAATGAAATGCGATTATTAATATAAATAAACGTCGTACGAATATTTCATCTTTTGTCGTATTTTCATCAGAAAAAATGTCATCAATATGCTAGAAACTTTTTCACGCTTAAGGCATTCAAAATAAAAAATGGGGTAAATTACATGTCTTATATGACATTTAAATCTTTCGCTTGCTGTCCCTCCCTCTGTTCGGCGAACTTCAAAGGCAAACTTGCAGGTTCGAGAATAGTATACCCATCATCCAAACTGACACCTTTGACGTCCAACCTAGGCAGGGTTATCAGGTCAGAGGATATATGAAATATCGGAGATAAATGGTGTAAAAATGGAGGAAAGTGGTATAGGTCGTGAAGGAGTAACGTCAGGATTCATACCGTAGAAGACGGAAAGTGGAGGGCAACATTGACTTCGTATTACATCTTGTTTAATCCAGTCGCATACATACCTGACAATTAAATGCTGTCTAATAAAAAAATTAATTGATTATATCATGAAATCAATGTTTCGATTTAATATCATGTTTTTTTTATATTTCACCAATGCTACAAATCCAAATTGATTGTACCACATAAAACCAAATTGTGCCAAATAAAAACCTATTTTTTTCTGTTAGACAACATTTAATTTTCAGATATTGACACGATTGGATAAAATGACAGCAGGAGGGTATACGATACGTAATTTTTGTCTCGAGGCATTAGTGACGTACAGGTAACCCTCCTATAACACGGTATCTTATAACATGGTTTCGCTATAACACGAAAAACGAAAATTTTGGAAAATTGACGATTTATTTTTCAACATTGTTCCTCTTAACACGATACACTGTGTCCAGCGATGAAATCTGGGACATATTCTTGTCATGAAATATAAAAACATCAAGCTTTCTGCTCGATGGGTGCCGCGTTTTCAGTTGAATAACAAACGCATCCGTGAGAACTTCAGAGCAGTGTTTGACACTGTTTAAGTCGCTAAATCAATCGGAAAGATTTTGTCGTTTTGTGACTGTCGACGAAACGTGGATCCACTGGTACACACCAGAGACCAAGGAACAGTCGAAATGGGACTCCCTAGATGGAAAGGTGATGGCCACCGTTTTCTGGGATTCTGATGAAGGTGTGATCTACATAACTACATGGAGAAAAAAACAGTCACAGGGCTGTACTATCCGGAATTATTGAGTCGATTCGACGCCGAATTAAGAATAAAAACGGCCCCATTTGGCGAAGAAAAAGTGCTCTTTCACCAGGATAACGCACCGGTTCACACCTCTGCCGTAGCTACAGCCAAGTTTGTTACAGATTAGGCTACGAATAGCTTTAATCCACCGAAAAAAGATTTGGCCCCGTGTCACTTCTTGTTGTTCCCAAACTTGAAAAAGTCATTCTCGCTGGGCAGAAATTTGAGTCGAATGAGGAGGTTATCGCCGCCACGGATTAAGTTTGCAGATCTCCAGAAAATTTTTTTGTACTTTTTTTCATACATTTATATTTTTAATAAAAATTAAGTTGGGTTAAAAAAAATATTTGGAGTTTTGGATCAAGTGTATCGAGTTAAAAGGAGACTTTTGAAAAATAAATCGTCAATTTTCACACAAATTTTCGGCATTTTCTAGGAACCTAACTACCGTGTTATAGGAGGGTTACTTGTACTTATATGGTCAGTAGAGTCCACAGAAAGAGCATTTCTGCTCCCGTACTATCCGAATGGAACAGTGGAAATTTCCGTTCAGATGGAAAATGCAAAAGGTTTCACTGTACTTCTCTTACAAATGGGAGAGTAGCAAAGGGCCAGACGAATTTACTTTCTGCAGTTTACATCTACATAACAAGAGTTAACATGTAGAAAATTTCGAAGCCACGCATGCCTGCAATAACAACTTCTACGTTTTCCCGTTCACTCTGTCTAATAACTTGTCCATTTTCTGTGCAGCGGAAACTACGAAGCTGCGTTGGTACTTTATAATCGAGCAGCCAGACTGTGTCCACGAGATAATAGCCATAATATCGCCGCTAGAAGGACAGCAGCTGCTATAACATCTTGGAACAATTCGACGAAAAGTTTCCGGAAGACGTTCTTTAAGCCAAAGAAGAAATCTACATTTGCGGTACC
Organism: Cryptocheilus praepositus; assembly: GCA_033815515.1. Classification (NCBI taxonomy): domain Eukaryota; kingdom Metazoa; phylum Arthropoda; class Insecta; order Hymenoptera; family Pompilidae; genus Cryptocheilus; species Cryptocheilus praepositus. The sequence goes on from JAWWQZ010000310.1 coordinate 49,080, forward strand.
GTCGGACCTTAAAGTTTATATTGCCAAGATGTTAAGCATTCTTAAAGAATCACCAGATCCGTACCTCAGCCTTCAAGTCCTTCGGTACATTCCTTAAAGAAATAGCCCATTTGGCTCTTATTTCGTACAACTTATCGCACGTACACGTTAAAAATCGCATTTTCAAATTGATATGTGCTGCTGTATTCAAATATTGATGCGTTATAAGAACAAAACGCCGCAATAACATTTCTGAGGTAAGTGCCATCTTGTACCCCATAGTTCTTTTACTAAAAAACATTCCTGTCTTCTTTACCTTTCAACCAGATACTTTAAACCAATGTTTCTATTGAAAATGTTTTTTAAAATTGATATCGCAACATTGAATTAAGACATTCAATACGTACTTGGAATACTTTCCATGAAGATTTCTGGGGGTATGTGCCGTGCTATATCTCACCACAGTTTTCTTACCAAAAGTCATTACTGGCTACATCTCCCCTTGAAGCAAAGCAACTTATTTGTAAACAAATCGCGTCTGAGCTATTGTCCGGCTATCAAACGTCGAATTACGGCTTAAATAATAGGGAATAAGCCATCAACCGCCGTTAAATATCTATCGATATGGCGCACCAATACGCGCAGTGCGACAAGTGGTGGAGGAAATATTTATTTTCGGGATTAGAAATCTCCATGTAAATCGTTAACATACAAAGTGAGTATAGTTGCTCTGAGGAAACTTGGACCCCGCATACATTTTTTAATTTCGCCTCACTCCAAGACGCCGTGCTCATTCTTTCCAGAAATCTACAAATTTCCTCTCATTTCTCCATTTATGTTTCTGTCATTGAACCGTGTATTTATCTTTTCTCAAGAGTCCTATAATTAAAAATTGTTGGCTTCTGGATGTTTGCCGCACTTAAACTCAGTCACATACCAATGTTTCCCAAATGTTCAATCAGTCACTAACGTCTTCGCACGTCCATCTAATCGTAAATATTTAACTTACCAAACGAAATGAGAGATTCAGACTATTACGAAATGTTTTACCGCTATCATAACACCACGGTATAACCTTTACTTTACATGGTGTAATCACGTATTTCTAGGAGAAATTGAGAAAACGTAAATATAAAAGTCACAAACATCTACATACAGTACCGCTACTCCAGTGAAACGTTACATTATCTCTTATAAATACGAGATGTTGGATCTGCAGATTTTATTTTACTTCAAACAACGTCAGAAAGATTGTGTGACACGTGTTTCGCTGATATTTTATACCCGTACCGTTAAGAAACGAAATTCCTGTAGCCATATGAAATTTGATAGCTATATTAACACTAGATTGCGCAAGCAGATTTTGACTGTTTTTTAATTTCAATTAGAAAATATTATGAAATTGAGTAGAATAATTATTTAACATATAAATGTTTATGAATAATTGTATAATAGTTACTTCCGCCCTCCTTTATTTCCGTATATATATATGTGTTATCCTAATTACTGGCAGTAATTTTATTTAAATTTTAAATAATCAAAAGATTTTTATTTAACGAATAGTAAATTTCTTATATGACATGTCCGGCTTTGTAATGAAATATGATGCATGATAAACGTGTTGGGCGTAAACTTGATAATTCCAGTTGCTCAATATGAAATTTGATAGCTATATTAACTTTATAAAGTGTTGTTCTAACAAGTTGTTTATTTTAATTCTTTTGCAAACCTAACTTTATGAAAAAATGTCAAAATGAAATGAGTCTTGGAAAAAATAACGAACATAATAGATATAGAATTTTTAAATTTCTGAACTATCATCTGAAGATTTCGGATTATACAAAAGTGAAAATGACCATGTTTTATGATGAAAATACAGTGTTTTGGTATTATTAACTAGTTCAGATTTAATGAGTTACGATTATCGAAACCTGCTGATGGCATTGTGTGGACAAAAATGACGAAGGTGGTATTCCTGGAAGGATACCATCTGCTTGTATTTTGGTTGAAAGGGCCAACAGGCTACGCTAAAAGGAACATTTCGCAGATAACCTTTATGATTCTGTTGATAATAGATAATTATCATTATCAAACATATAAGAACTTGAAAACGCCGAACACGTCTATTTTTACGTAAATACATGCATTTATTATTTTATATGCCCGTGGAGCCTACGAGGCAAAAAATTTAAAACTGAGTTATTTAACAAATGGGGTCTTTTCTAGAGAAACATCAGAGAATTGTCACAAATCCTGTCGATTTATTCGTTTTGACAAAAGAATCGAAAGAAGTACCCTACAAACAAATAAATTTCTGGTTTCGGATATATGGGACTTCTGAAAATAGTTCATCTATCAACCAGGGCAAAATATAACAGTTGACGAGCAATTATTTCTATATCAGGTGTAGATTTCCAATATATGCCTGATATATCAAATTTTCAAATTTTTTGCATCAGATGTTAGTAGCATATATTTTCAATGGTTTTGCCATTTTTAGGGAAAGATGAACAACGACCATCATCAAACTATTTATTATCAAAATGAGTATATAAAATTTGTATTTATTTTCTGATCTTCGCGACAAAACTATTTGCCAAAAAAAATAATATGTGGAACTATACTGAATATATTGTTATATAAACAAGAAACATGATGGTTTTCCAGCTATATAAATCAGAGAATTGTGTTCTTACAATATATAAAAGCAAACCAAATAAAAAAATGCTGTTCTAAGTTCTAAGCATAAATTTGTTAAAATTGATAAAAGTAATAAAAAAATGTTACCTGATATTATTTTATACCAGTACAAAATTTGGTTGATATGGCGGATCAAATGGCCAGAAAATATACAGTAACACATTCTCGTAGACAAATATTTTTCAATATTTTAGTTTGCCATAAACTTGGATCATTTACAAAGAAACGACAGGAATACAAATAGAACGAAAAGAGTTCTTATTTCAATTAGCAGAACATCTTTCCAACGAATATGAGTTGCAAGTTTATCAGAACATGAAGACCCACAAAGATCAACTGCAACATTATCAAATGCAATCCATTCTCACAAACGCAAATTTTGTCAAGTACTTTGCCACAACAACAAAACAAATAATATATATGAAAAATGTCAAAAGTATGTTTGCGGAAGATGTACACATAAAAAGATTTCCACTTTCATTTGCATAAAATGTACAAATAATAATGCATAAATTTTTAAATTAAAAAAATCTAGAATTTTCTTAAACAAAAATAATATTTGAAATGTGGTTAATACCACAGAAATATGAAAAATTAATTTTAAACAAATTTCTTTACATATTTGTTATTCTTTCACAATGCAGTCATTTTGACTGTTTTTGGGCAATATAGGTATACAAGAAATCTCGGGCAATCTAGTGTTAAGAAACGAGCAGAAACCATATACCGAAATTTCTACAATTGTTAACATAAACCGGATAAGTGCACAGTCGATTATTAAAACTTTAACTTTAGAAACACATCAAATAAGCCAACATCTGGGCACGTAAAAATATTTAACATCCGATATGATCGTTTCGTAATCAAGAAAACACAAAAAAGCCCAAAGACTAGTGGACCGAACCGTATACGATGCACAAGTCAGGAGTGTTATTACAAAAGGCTAGATTTCGCGGAAGAACAGCAATGAGAAAATCCTTTATTTCGAAAGCAAATCATAAGTAACGGCTTGAATTTGTCAAGGAATATATTGATAAGGAATTCAAGTTTTGGAAACGGTTCTATGTATTGTTGAAACTAAGTATATGATACAGGTAACCCTCCTATAACACGGTAGTTAGGTTCCTAGAAAATGCCGTGTTGTGTGAAACCGTGTTGCATGAGACCCAGAGCCAGTACAAAAAGGGGGGTTACGTTCCAAAAACTTATTAAAAACAAATATTTTTTTTAATTTGACATAAACAACTTAATATTCAATAAAAATATAAATGTATGTACAACACAAAGTAAAAAAAATTTAATCTAACGCAACCATAATTTAATGAATTTATTCGTCGTCACTACGCAGTATAATCAACCGAGAACGTTTTTTCGGTGGATCGATATCGCCTTCACTTTCAGAACTTTTTTCTCTATTTAAAGTTTTTTTATGTTTTCCCCTCTTAAAAAAATACTGTAATCGAACTTTGCTTGGTGTTCATTATTACTAGGTCATTGTAAATTTCGCGGTATGGAGCTAAACAGTTTTGCAACGCTTTGAATCTTCGACTTCTTTCCGTAGAAGGGTCTGTATTCAAGAAAAATGACTCGAGATTTTCCGCTAAGCATAGGCCTTCTCGTATTTTTTTTAATGTTAAATTCTTAACTGCACAATCTTCATCAAAGCTAGCGTCCTCAAAATCGATTTGATTTGCATCTAGGGATGCCATTTCCATCAAATCTGCTTCGTCAAATTCTTCTTCCACTAATAAATCTTGAATGTCTTTGGTAGCCATATCCACAAAACCTTCGCCTCCGATTGATTTAGCGACTTCTAATATGGCACCAATTTCATTTTCTGATGTTTCACGCATGATTTCTGTTTCAACTGAAAGGGCCATATCTTCTTCCAACACGCATTTAAGATTGATGTTTTTTTTTTTCAGCGACAAAGATATGTCTCCATGTCATATATTTACAGGTGATAAGAGCAACAACTGTGTTATAAAAACGTGTTGTAGTAGTTTTCGATTTACGAATCGTGTTATAGCGAAACCGTGTTATAGGAGGGTTACCTGTATTCGGATTCGATGAGGAATCGGACGCGCCATTGCTTGGGGTGCAATTGTGGCAGCAGGAGTGGGAAATCTGTCATTCGTTGAAAGTATTATGAACATATTTAAGTATCACAGTATACTGCGATATAATTTAAAGTCATCCAATTAATATCTGGAGCCGGAAAATAAATAAATTTTCCAACAAGACAACGACTCGAGACGTACATTATAATAGTTAAGGAGTGGTTGCTGTATAACAATTACGTTCATCACCATAATCGCCGGATTTCAATCCAACAGAAGATATTTGGGCCGAATTGGGCAATCGGATAAAGAAACATAATATTGCAGATGTGGAATTTTTAAAGAATTGTTTACAAAATTGCGGGAGAAGAAATTACGTCAAAGTCATTAATATTATCGATGCCAAGAAGATTGCCGGTCGTTATAAATGTCTAAGAAGGACCAACAAGATATTAATATAATAGTAATTCGTTCTTATTATGATTTTCTGTAACTGAGACTACTGTATGTAGACTATTGTGAGCTACATATTTACGTTTCTTTAATTGCTTTTAGAAATATATGAATATTTGAAGCGGAGTGAAGTTCAATATGTGTTATTTTTAAACTACAAGCGATTCTGTAACAACGTGGAACTTTCGTTTCTTTTGTAACCTTCAATAATTACAATTTATTGGATTTATAACGACTTTTGTGATTGCATCTGTAAACCATCGAATTCAATATGTAATCTGACAAATTGTAGTTCTTGTCTTAATGTTGCTATTGTTTTGGAGTATATTGAAGGTACTATGGGGTATGAGTGGTGCAGACATCAGACCGTGGTAGCGGAACGCGCGGCTTGCTTATTTCATACGTGGGTACATAAGTTATTTTACAACTCCCGGCGATGGCAATTTGAAAGACACCAGCCTATAAAACAGCTAATTCTGAAGGTAGAATTTCAATGAATATGACCATATTACTACTGAGTTTGAGGCCATATGTCCGATCATTGAGAAAATGACAAATGAAGGATTGCTTTCCCATTTTTAATATTATAAAATAAGTTGTTTAATTAAGAAAAATATTACCATAATAGAGAAATCGTTCTACATTCAAACGATATCAAAATATATTATCAAAATAAATCGATTGTTCCCAGGTAAAAATTGATATGCACGACTCATATTCATAAAAACGGGATTATCTTGCCGAATTAAAAGGTCTGTATTTTTTAAACAAATTCAAATACAGAAACATGATTATTTCACGTATACTACGTTATATTTAATTTAAAACAAAATCCATCATGTCGAAGATATAAAGTAATTCATTTAGCAAGGAATGACCCATGGACGTTCATTTTCATCGGTTTTAAAAGGTTTTCAGTTTTGCGACTTCGAATTGCCTGAAAATAATTTCAAACACTCTTTTAAACTTTTTTTTCAGTACTTTAATAATACGAAAACAATAACATCTAATTACATTGGAAAAAAAACATAAGGCGACCTGGGTACAACCTTAAAAAATTGAAGAATAAACATTTTTGGATTGGAATTACATTCTGCGTAAAAAATGACAAAGTGTTATAAAATCGTTGTCATATCGCCTCATTTCGTTGTCATCGCCCCATATATATATATACATACTGAAATGCAGGCGATATATATATATATATATATATATATCCTACATATATATCCTATAATCCTACATATATGTATATCGATCTCAACGAAATAAAGGTAGCACTTGTCTGACTGTCAGCAGAATTGGACCCTGGTCATTTTAATGACAGTGACGATAGAGGTCCTACGCGGCACAGTCAGTATCCCCACTGCTTGTATATTCTCGTACTGCCGCTTTTGAAAAATGCACAAAAGATCTATACCGCGTGAACAACTCGAATAAATGTGGGTTCTTTTTTCAGCGATAAGACGAGAACAAATGCACAGCATATACATCGCGGGTTGGCAAATTGTTGCGAATCAAACAAAAAGTGTATCTGAAAAAGTGATACAGCATTACAACAATGTGGCGAAATCTGAAATTACGCAAATCAGGATCTTCTCTTTTCATGAGTATATAAGGGCAAACGTTTAAGTTATCTTAAAAAGGTTTTAATTATTTAAAAAGTTCCGGAATTGTGACAGTCCAAGCGTCAGACTTTATGCTAAGTTATTTCCCCTTAAAATAACGAACATATTCTGTTGCAAAATTCAGAAATGGTATCTAATATATATATATATATATATATATATATATATGTATATATATATATTATCTATTTTAATATATATATCTTAATTAATATAATAAATAAAATAATAAAATATACAAATAAAAAATAATATATATATATATATATATATATATATATACATTAGATACCATTTCTCAATTTTGCAACAGAATATGTTCGTTATTTTAAGGGGAAATAACTTAGCATAAAGTCTGATACTTGGACTGTCACAATTCCGGAACTTTTTAAATAATTAAAACCTTTTTAAGATAACTTAAATGTTTGCCCTTATATGCTCATGAAAAGAGAATTGCGCCAATAATTTCAGAAAGATCCTGATTTGCGTAATTTCAGATTTCGCAATCTTTGTGCATTTTACATTGTTCTGTCACTTGTGCTCTATCACTTTTTCAGATACACTTTTTGTTTGATTCGCAACAATTTGCCAACCCGCGATGTATATGCTGTGCACGTCGTGCACGCTAAGACCCCGTTCTCGACTTATCGCTGAAAAAAGAACCCACATTTATTCGAGTTGTTCACGCGGTATAGATAGTGAATTCGCTCATGCGGGTTCCTTAATTTTTCAAAAGCGGCAGTACGAGAATATACAAGCAGTGGGGATACTGACTGTTCCGCGTAGGACCTCTTTCGTCACTGTCATTAAAATGACCAGGGTCCAATTCTGCTGACAGTCAGACAAGTGATACCTTTATTTTGTTGAGATCGATATACATATACGTGGGCAGTCCGATAAGTACTTAGCCTACAAAAGAAAAACGAAAATTTTGGAAAAATGACGATTTATTTTTCAACATAGTCTCCTTTAACTCGATACACTTGATCCAGCGATGAAATCTGGGCATATCCTGCATGAAATATTGGGCATGAGAAAGCTTTCTGCTCGATGGGTGCCGCGTTTGCTCACTCCGGATAACAAGCGCATCCGTGAGACCACTTCAGAGCAGTGTTTGACACTGTTTAAGCGCAATCCGAAAGAGTTTCTACGTCGTTTTGTGACTGTCGACGAAACGTGGATCCACTGGTACACACCAGAGACCAAGGAACAGTCGAAACAGTGGACTGCGCTCGGCGAATGTGCTGCGAAGAAGGCGAAGACTGTCCTATCGGCCGGAAAGGTGATGGCCACCGTTTTCTGGGATTCACAAGGTGTGATCTACATAGACTACCTGGAGAAGGGCAAAACAGTCACAGGGCTGTACTATGCTGAATTATTGAGCCGATTCGACGTCGAATTAAGGAAAAAACGGTCCCATTTGGCGAAGAAAATAGTGCTCTTTCACCACGATAACGCACCGGCTCACACCTCTGCCCAAGCTACAGCCAAATTCGTTGAATTAGGCTACGAACAGCTGCCCCATCCACCGTATTCTCCAGATTTGGCCCCGTGTCACTTCTTTTTGTTCCCAAACTTGAAAAAGTCACTCGCTGGGCAGAAATTTGAGTCGAATGAAGAGGTTATCGCCGCCACGGAGGCCTACTTTGCAGATCTCCAGAAAATGTATTTTTCAGACGGGTTGAAGAAGTTGGAGCATCGCTGGATCAAGTGTATCGAGTTAAAAGGAGACTAGGTTGAAAAATAAATCGTCAATTTTCCAAAATTTTCGTTTTTCTTTTGTAGGCTAAGTATTTATCGGACTGCCCACGTATGTAGGATTTAGACAGGTGAAAGTAGAGGCAGGGCTATCACTATACTATTTATAAACAATAATAATACAAAGGAGACACTTTAGTCTGAGACTTTAAATTTTCATCATTTCGTTTTTACATCTTTACGTCTTTACGTCTTTTTGTTTTGGCGTTTTGTCGTCAATTACAGTTTGTTTTTTTTTCGCCTGCCCTCTCCATTATCCTTTATCAATTCGTCCTGCGTCTCTTACCTAGACATCTATGCGCGTCATCGCGCCGCAAGTCGCACACACATTCCTTCCAGTATATGCACATGCATTCGTTCCCACATGTATATAAAGGGTTTTTCAATAGCTATGTCCGAACTTTGACAGCACGCTGCTCTGACATTTCAGGTGACAGCACTGTCACTCTTGGTTGTTTATGTTTTGCCATAGTTACCATTTAACGATGGAGCGCTATACCATTCAACAACGCGTCGAAATTGTTAAAATTTATTATAAATATTCATGTTCTGTTCGCCAAACTTTTCGCGAGCTACGAAATATTTACGGCCGAAATGATCGTCCAATCGAGCGATCAATTCAACGAATTATCGCGAAATTCGAGCAAAGCGGTTCGGTTGCTGATAAAGCAGTCCCTGTACGACGCAGAAACGCGCGATCTAACGCGAAAAAAATATCATTCGAACCATCAGTGAGATCAAGGCCGACTTATGCAAGAGAGTCATGCAAAATTGGATCTCTCGGATCGAGTCCTATAAACGAAGCCGCGAAGGCCATTTGAATGATATCATTTTTAAAACCTAATGGTATCGAATGTACTTTAATCCGCAATAAAGGTTTCCGTCATATGTCGTCACACAACTTTTTTTATTCAATTTTAAAGTTCAGACACGCTTAATGAAAAACCCTTTATATATACATATGTCAAAGGCTAGTCAGCCCTGAGAAGTACATAGCACCCTTACTTAAAAACCAAACATTTATGCTGGTACTGTTACATTTTGTTTTTTATCTTTTTACTAATTCGAATAAAATCTGTATGGCAGGCACACGGAGAATCACAAGAATCTTTGGAATAGTTTGAAAACAACGTCAAGGACACAATCCAACTGTCCAAAAATGAAGCTGACACCGCCAAAGAATTTTAGTAATGAAGAACTTGCACGCAATAAGGAAGCTTATTATCCTGACAACGCGAAACGTGCTAGAAGAGAGTACCAAATATTCGCATGTCAATTCATGACTGAGATCTATATTCTACTAGGAAGGCACGACAAAGCTGTGCAATATGTATCTCGAATGATTTATATTGCAAAGCTTGTTGGGAGCACAGTTTATGTTCTACATTCTTTCATGACATTGGGAAAAGTGCACCTCAGTTTTTGTCATTGCGAAGCAGCAGCACGTGCATGGGAACATATAATTCAGGACATAGACGAGCCAATTGCACGAGCCTGGATCGAACATGAAATTGGTCGATGTCATTTGGAGACGGGTAAATACAGTAAAGCCTTGGAGAGAGCGTATCACTGTATAGAAGCTGCTAAAAAAGTGAACTCAGTGAAATGGGTTTTTTATGGGAAGCTTTTAAGTGGGCAAACGCTTTTGAAACTTGGGAGACTGAATGACGCACTGGAAGAATTCAACAGCTGTGTAATATTTATTGAGAAGACACGTGATGGAATCATGTTTTCCTATATTCAAGAGCTGATACGTCAGGCGTCATATATATTGAAAGTTGTTTTTAAATCGGGTGTTACCTACGGAGGGGCGAATCGCTTCAAGTATGTTTGGGAAATGAACTAATGCTGGATCAAGGAAACTGTTCTCGATATAAAGATTCTCTGATACAAGAAAAACTTAGATTGATGATTGGAATATCGATAGAAAGAAAAGTTGCGAAATATTAATAATCGTTATCGTTGTTCAAAATTCTTACACTTTGCATGTTATCAAATTATTATTTTCTGTCAATGGTCGAAGAGATTAACATGTAGGTACTTGTCAAGGTTATTCTACTTAGAAAATAAAAAATCTGCAGAAATTTCCAAAGTAGGAAATGGTCTTCTTCGTATCTACCTTTTTCTTCGCATTAAAAAATACTAAAACCATAATGTAATTCATAGAAGTGTCAGCAGTGAAACAGAACAAAATATGTGACAAACGTTGCAATTTTGATAGAAACCATTTGATTAACTGGTGTGTTTAATCACTTGGCCGATTAATACAACTTTTGCAGAATACAAGGTTAATTTCGGAACCATTACAATCGTAAACATGTTAATCGTTATAATGTAAACATGTTTGAAATACAATAAATAAATTGGTCAACGGACATTGATGTGCTAAATAAAGATATGATAAGTTTAGAAAATGGGATGCTCCAAATTAACTAACTCGTGCACCAAATTCAGGAAAGTGATGTGACGTCTCGAATAATACTGTCGAGGTAATTTACCCTCAGGAACCTGAGGTACCTAAAGCATGGTTAAATTTCAGAGAAGAGGCTTGATGTCTTTAATAAGCACTGTTGTGAGATCATAGGATATAAGGTATTTGTAGGCTAACAGTGACGAAAGTAGTACAGTAAAACCTGTTTTTGTGCGGTGGATAGGGACCGCATAAAAGAAATCGTACAAAAAAATATTCGAAAATTTTATAAATTCTTACATTTAATAAACAATTTTGTACGATATAGTACCTAAATTTTTTTTATGCGGTGGATAGGGACCGCATAAAAAAAGTCGGACTTAGAAAGTACATCAATGATTTATGAAATAGATGAGAGAATGCTTTCAATTAAATTAAATAATTAAATTAGACCTAAAGAAATTGTAAAAATATTTAATTCTTCATTGTATATATATATATGGAGAAATTTTCAAATTGTACATTAAATAGTTTGCTGCTACTCATCGTAATCCAAAACGCGCATCTTCTTATGATGAATTGGTTGAAAATCGCTTTCGTCGCTTGAAGATAGGATTTCAATTGATTTGTTTTTTGGTACCATAAACTCAGTGATCAGTTTTTGTGACGACGGTCGACTGGTCAATTGCTTGTAAACGCCACGATAGTGAGACATGCATGATCTCAGTTCTTTTTGGAATTTTAAGCGTCTTTCCGCATTGGTATCTATTTTAAGAAAATGCGTTTCCAATTTTTTCGAAATTTGGATCCCTGCATATATTTTATCTGCTGTAATAGATTCCGATTCTTCTTGTCCATTTTCATAATCTATCAAACTATTGATAATGTCACTATCATCGACAGTTTGGTCCTCAATCATCTCGTCCAGGTCATTATCGCCGAAAGAATCAAAGCCTTCTCCGCCGATGTTATGTGCGAGCGCACTAATTTCAGATAATACCGTTGACGCGTTTTCTGTAACGTTTCGATTAATTACATATTCATATGTGCCCATAATTATGAAAAAATATTAAGTGGTCTCAAAGTCATATATTTCTTCTTTTGAGATATTTAATGAATTGCATTTGAATAAATTAAAAAATATTTCCACTAATTAATCAAACATTTTAATTTATAATTTTATTAGTCTTAATTAATGGATGTCTTTACTATGAATATGAAATTTTGTGTGAATTTTATAAGATAATATTATTTTTAAAGATTGAATTAACACAGACCATTTTAAAATTAAGTAAATGTAACACATTTTATTTAAATGATTTAGTAATTGAACACATTTTGTATTAATGATTTAATAATTTAAGTTTTATTTTTGATTTAAACAACAATTTGATTTTGATTTAATAATTTAAACATTTTTTTTTTATTACATTTATTAATTATTTTGTAAACTGTTTTCAATCCATTTTTATCAAAAATATATTTCTTGGTATTTAAGATTTTAAAATGTATTAGAAAAAAAACGACGGAATGTACGGTAGAAACATTTTTCAATCAATTATCTGAATGCTTTATATTCTTCCGATACTGGTCTAATGGTGGTGTATAATGGAAGTAATTTAATATTTGAAAATATTTTTGGTCTTCCTTTTTTAGGTGAAAGATCCAAAACGTGAAATTTAGAATCATCTAAAGATTTTTATAGAACACTTTATAAATTCATTTTTCAAGAATCTCATCCATTGAATTTGAAGATAAAGAGACAGATTTAAATAAACGGTATTTTTTACTCTTCTTGTTATTGATTCTTCTAGTGATTTCGTTAAAAATGAAGTTGTCGTTATTATTAAAATTTGATTGTCATTTATTTTATTATGTAGTTCCATATTCAAACGCGTCAAAGCCGGCCACGTGCCATTTTCAAGTTGTTTATATAATTTATTTAAATTTTTGACTTAGACCACTTTCATAATTAAAACTAAATGAATTCCATATAATGTTGAAATTACAACATATACTATCTAATGGTTCATTTTTGACAATTTCGTAAAAATTACATTGAATAAATTTAGTTAAAAATAGTGTGGTATGAAATAACTGATAAACTCATTTTTTTTAAATTTTGACTTAGACCACTTTCATAATTATGGGCACATATATTTCGTCCACATATGTATATGTACATTGATAAGAAACATTAAACTGGTGCTAACGCCGCTTAGATTCATATACCGCATAAAAAAAAATCGCACAAAAAAAATTGCACAAAAATAAAATCGCACAAAAACAAAATCGCATAAAAAAGGACCGCACAAAAACAGGCTTTACTGTATATTGAAAAATTGTGATGGTGGGTGGGGGGGGGGGGGGGGGGGGGCATTGGAAGTTTAACCTTACTGTTACGTTTAGAGGCGGCTCTAAATATTAACGCGATATGAAAATGGTATTTGGAAAATTTTCTCGAACGACTCTAAAAACACGGCGATACCTTGGACAGAATAAAAGATCCCACCGTTTTGTGCCTGTTTTTAGTCTTCCGTAGATCCAGCGAAAGAACTGGGATCAGCCACGACGAAAGATGGGTTCGTAGGAAGGGTAATGACTGAAAGGGGGTGTGATTTAGGTGTCTGGAATAAACAAAAATATGCAAAAGGCTTAAATACGACTATACGTATTATAAAGTACATATATATTACATTTGGATGAGATACGCCTGTTGTACAAAGGTGTTGCAAAATGGTCAATCGGTCTTACAAAACTGAATTTGGTTCACGATGTTTTTAGAATTAAAGCATAGAATACCACATAATTTGATCTGTAATAGATTTATAATTTCAAATGTTCATGAATCGCAAACGAACTTGAGTCTAACAAGAATTAAAAGAAACATAAATATAATACACTTTTCACTAGAGGCAAACGGAACTATTTAAAACGGATATATTTTTGATACAAAAGACACTAAAGCTAAAGGGCAAATGATTAAAAAACCAAGAAAGATGCGTTTAGTATAACTATCGCGAGAAGTAAAAAGGGCAAAACTAAAAGTTTGATATTCGGTACGAAGGACTATACGTCAAAAGGCAAAGACGACGCGCGGCCAAAATCCTCGTCTTTTACATACCTGTTCCTCCCATAACCATGCCACATCAATTGACCGGAGAAAGCAAATTAGAATTTAGGTCCTAGATGAAGGATTTTTCGTTCGTGAAAATGCGGTGATGTAATATTGCCGTCAGCCCTGGTTTAGTTTGATCAAAATAATCTTGCTGCCTTCCTAATCGAATAAAGGGCCATGCGACGCAGGGTTCGACGAATAGACACTTCAATTTTCTGATTATCACGCAAAGAAAATCTCATGCCTTCTGCATTCCGAGCTAACTTTATTTCGCGCCACGTTCCGACCACCGATAAAGAGTTGTCAATTCAAACGGAAAAATGAATCTTGAAATATTATAAAATGTCGTACAACGTAACAATCTCATCACGTACATTCATTAGAATGCTTCACTGAAATTCAACCGAATGTTTTTTAATCAACAAATTTTTACGGCATTTTCATTCAGTGAGATAAATACATGAATAAGTAATTTTTTCAATTTTATTTTGTTTATTTTCACGTTCGAAAATTTTTGCTTTGAACGACGTGACGTCGTTTGATAAAATAACCGCAAGAATGCGCATAACGCATAACTCATTTCATGTAACGCAAGTGGACGCAGCAAATTCATAAATAGCAGTAAGGGGTAATATGATATCATAAGGGATTTTTAATGGAAATCATCTGGTATTGCTGGCACGTACGTGTACGCCGACCAATGGTGATGTCATTATCACTTAAGGGGGGATTCCCGTCTAGAGACGTGATTTTTAGGTAACTTTTAGAATTTTTTTTAGGAAAAACGATGAGGTCTTTCGGATTGCGGTTTTTTCTGCATATTAGTACACGTTTTAATTATTCAAAAATATTTTTTGTTCTCTCAAAATTATAAACATGAACGCCGTACGAGAGGTTTCATTAAACAAAAAGTAGTTCCATGGTACCCATAATTCTGACCGTTCCGTTCATCAGAAACAAAAAAACAAAGAATGTTATTAAAATATATGAGTATGGCTATCGTGTGAACTACGACAAAAAAAAATCTTGAAAATTAAAAAAATAGCATGACTTTGAAAATTAAGTATCGATTTTGTCACAATTTTTTCAGCTTTAAAGCACTGTAAAAATTGTTTAAATAAATATATTAATTTGATTGTAGTTCACACTAAAGCAACATATGTGCTGAAGATGTGTGCGTTCTCTTAGCGCAATCGGTTCGATAGATTTTGCGATATCGTGGGTACCAATTGCGAAAATGTAGTTTCGAGAAAAACGCGTTTAAAGTTTTTGAAGAAATTACTCAGACATAACACGCAAATAATTCCAGTTACATTCAATTTCCTATTCCGGGACATAAAGGAGGCCTTCCTCTTCTTCGTACATGTCTTGCAGAGCCGATTTTTTGACTCTGAGTAGCACTCGTTCGTTTTGAGCGACATTGGACGATCGCTGCTCCGCTCGGCTGACGCGAGTTTGGTTACGGGAGTGGGCGAATATTTCCGCTTGTTGGCCAATTGCAATTTCCATGAGATTCATAACTTTTAAAATGGGTAAAAACCTTTCATTATAGTTTATTACGGCCAAAAGGGTCGCGATTTCTATCATTTTTGTAGCACAGTGCAGGTGTTTCGGGGCCGTGGTCCAAATCAACGAATTCAATGATTCGTTGCTATTCTGCGTTTCTGCACCCAAACAACGTTCAAGCAACTCATTATTCGATAAATCCTTGTAAATAAGTTTTATAATTTCTAATACGTTATCATTGAGAGGCGGATTTTTGTGATGGAAGCCAGCAAGCGTGCCGGCCCGTATGCAGCCCGTAACAAAATACGAGCGCATTTAGAGCGCGCGGCAGGAACATCTGCATATATGTGGCTACAACTTTGTTAATTTAAAGAATTTGAGGAAATTCTTTTGCTCACATATTCTCCATGTCATATACTTTAAAAATATACAAAAAAAAAACGATTTTTTTGACCGTCTAGACGGGAATCCCCCCTTAATGACATTAACTACCAGCAATTTCATCTGCAGATATCGTCAAAACCTTCCCCACCAAATTTATGCGCCGAAGTGTAATTTCCCAAGAAGCAAGGACAGGAGCTACGGCAGGTTGTATATCTCTTGCTTTTTGCTTACCGTGTGTACGCGATTGCTAGAAAGAGTTTTAGGACGTTTCCCCCGTCCTGGACTGTCTCGGATTGGACTCGTCACAATACGGTTATGCCGAGTGGGTATTGCCCTAGACGTTCACGCGACTACAAAGCTATAACTCGCTCGAATGTCTAGCGGCAGATAGGCAGAGGTCGCTAAGCTTCATCGATCTTTCAATGGCTGCACTGTTTGCAATACAGTAAAACCTGTTTTTGTGCGGTCCTTTTTTGTGCGATTTTTTTTTATGCGGTATATGAATCTAAGCGGCGTTAGCACCAGTTTAATGTTTCCTATCAATGTACATATACATGATGTGGACGAAATATATGAATGTGTAATTAATCGAAACGTTACTGAAAACGCGTCAACGGTATTATCTGAAATTAGTGCGCTCGCACATAACATCGGCGGAGAAGGCTTTGATTCTTTTGGCGATAATGACCTGGACGAGATGATTGAGGACCAAACTGTCGATGATAGTGACATTATCAATAGTTTGATAGATTATGAAAATGGACAAGAAGAACCGGAATCTATTACAGCAGATAAAATATATTCAGGGATCCAAATCTCGGAAAAATTGGAAACGCATTTTCTTAAAATAGATACCAATGCGGAAAGACGCTTAAAATTCCAAAAAGAACTGAGATCATGCATGTCTCACTATCGTGGCGTTTACAAGCAACTGACCAGTCGACCCTCGTCACAAAAACTGATTACTGAGTTTATGGTACCAAAAAACAAATCAATTGAAATCCTATCTTTAAGCGACGAAAGCGATTTTCAACCAATCCATCACAAGAAGATGCGCGTTTTGGATTACGACGAGTAGCAGCAAACTATTTAATGTGTAATGTGAAAACTTCTCCATGTATATGTACAATGAAGAATTAAATATTTTTACTATTTCTTTAGGTCTAATTTCATTATTTAATTTAATTGAAAGCATTCTCTCATCTATTTCATAAATTATTGATGTATTTTCTAAGTCCGACTTTTTTTATGCGGTCCCTATCCACCGCATAAAAAAAATTTTAGGTACTATATCGCACAAAATTGTTTATTATATGTAAGAATTTATAAAATTTTCGAATATTTTTTTGTACGATTTCTTTTATGCGGTCCCTATCCACCGCACAAAAACAGGCTTTACTGTACATTCACGTCAAGTTGTTATTCGACAAGCATTTCAAGTTTATGGTCGTATTTACGCAATAGATGCAACAGAACTTGAACAGTTCGAAAGAGAACAGTTTTTTCCAAATGTCAGTTATTGTTAATAATTCAATTTTAATTTTATTCAATATGAATTGATGATGTGCCTAAAATGATGCGTTGTAAAAGTAGCAATAATACCTTGATCCAATGGCTGACTAATGTTCGTTATATTGGGTAGAAAAAGTATTCTCTATTCATTTGGATGCTCTGACTGCTGATGATTTAATGCAGCGCCAATAATTAATAAAATGTCAAAATCGAGATCTTTTTACGGCGTATACGTTTCCATTTGTAATACAAACAAATTATACAACCTAGGCACGTTCTTCCGACAGAGTCCTGTCTCGTCCGAGTTAAATGCTTAATTGGGGCGATACCCACCATCTTCATTCGTTTTGGCTAACTTCTCAAGAAAGTTTGTTACTACTTATTCATTTGCTCATGCAATTTCATTTGTAATTTTATGTTGTGAAGTGCAGTCCTTTCCAAAGTCCGGGGTAGTCATGCTTTGGTAACCAAAAGTATTTTATTGGCCTGATAAGCAAAAGTTGATACCCCTAATCATTTCATCTCTTCATAAAACAGAAGAACTTTTTGCGAAATAAAATATTCGCTTAAAAGAGCTCGTATTTGAGTTAATTTGGCAATGCAAACTACGAGCACTACTTCTGTTTTTCTAAGCAATTCTAAATGTAAATTTCCTAAATGTAAATTTCCTAAATGTTGAAAGCTTCTGTGTATATTTTCGCTGCTTATATATGAGTACATCGCGAAATACTTGCAGAACGAACGGTGGTAAGATTAAAATGTTACGATACTTTTATCGTAATTTTTACGTAGAATGTTACTATATTAAAAAAGTTGTTGTTACTATATTTACTATATTAGTAATGAAGATGAAGTAGAATGTTACTATATTTAAAAAGTTGTCATACAAGGCCATATTAAAAATTAAGAGCAATTTAAATTTTACAAAAAAAAATAAAGCATAATTTTTAGGTCCATTTTTGTTACATGGTTGAAACTTTTACAGAGGTTACAACAATTTCAATGTTTATACAATTCCTAATAAAAAAGCCTAAAATCTTTAATTGTTCAAATTATGTATAAAATAATAACAACCAAATTTAGGGAGAACTAACAAAAAGAAAATCAGTGATTTGTAAAATAGTCATATGATACAATACAATTTCCAGTTTATATCGTGTTGTCTATTATATTTCTACTTTCATTACAAATCCGTTCCGATCTTTATATCACACAACATTTAATCTCTTCGATATGAATGTCAGTTAGATGATGGTCAGTTAATAGTTCATAGTTAACACTAGATTGCCCGAGATTTCTTGCATACCTATATTGCCCAAAAACAGTCAAAATGACTGCATTGTGAAAAAATAACAAATATGTAAAGAAATTTGTTTAAAATTAATTTTTAATATTTTTTATGTTATTTACAGTTATATAACAGGTTATTAGTAAATATTAACTGTGTACATATTGACTGTTTTCAATGAACTTAACCCATATTTCTGAAAGCAAGGCAAATTTATTTGATTGTAGGCGCCTAGTACATTCGGTTCTTTTGTCAAAATGAATAAATGTAGGATTTCTTGAACTTTTCCCTGGCCATAGTTTTTCTAAAAGATTCGGGACCCCACTTCGCTGACCATAAATAACTCAATTTAAAATTTGTTGCCTCGTAAGCTCCACGAGCATATAGAATCCCAATAAATGCACGTATTTCCGGTAATGATATTGTCCAACCGTTCCGCAAAATTCGACGACATTCTTCTGTGCACTTTCTTATATGTTTGATAATATAGTTATCTATTATCGACGATAATGCACTGATAAGATTATCTGCCACAATGTTCCTTTTTGCGTAGCCTGTTGGCCCTTTCACATCTCTTGAAAATACAAGCAGATGGTATCCTTCCAGGAATACCACCTTCGTCAATTTTTGTCCACACAGTACCATCAGCAGCTGTTTCGACCTCCTGAAACGTATTTTCAGTTTCTTTATCAGAATCTGAACTAGTTAGCACCCTACACCTTTTCCTGGGCATATTGATGACACTTTCACTTTCATCATTGGTAATCGACTCTTCATCACTATCTTCAGCGTCAGATGTTTCACTTTGAATATAATCCGCTTCATCTTCAGATGGTAGTTCAGAATTTGTTGCATTTGATTCTATATCGGAGCACTCTTCACTTATGTTCGTTAGCTTTTCCAATAACTCATTTCTGTTCGACATTTTTTTCATAAAGTTAGGGCGCAAAAGAAATAAAATAAACAGCTTGTTAGAACAACACTTTATAAAGATTCGAATAACTAGTACTACTTTAGCTTATTGAGCAACTGACACTTATCAAGTATACGCCCAAATCGACAATTTATCATGCATCATATTTCAATACAAAGCCGGACAGGTCATATAAGAAATTTACTCAATTCAATAAATAAAAATCTTTTGATTATTTAAAATTTATCAAGCAGTCAAAATGACTGCTTCTGGGCAATATAGGTATAACACATATATATATACGGAAATAAAGGAGGGCGGAAGTAACTACAATTATTCATAAACATATTTATATGTTATAGAAAAAGTCACCAAATTCTAAGAAATTGTGTCATCAATTTCATAATTGTTTTTCTAATTGAAATTAAAAAACAGTCAAAATTACTGCCTTGGGCAATCTAGTGTTAATTATTGATATATGAAATGCATGGGTATGGTTGAGCACCGACTATAATCGACAGCTTCCAAATGCTTACATACGGTCAACCATGTTCTCGGCTGTCGAGTCACGTGCGGCATACAACTGCTGTGCGAAAGAGGTTCATTTTCTATTATGTATGCCATTGGATCAAACACGATATACCGTGACGTCAGAAATTCCGTATCCACGACTCCACCGCCTATAACAAAAAAAGAGGGGGCGTGGCCGTCATGCACATTAAACGTGAAACTTTAAAAATACAGGAATAGGATGTTTGTAGGGTGAAAGAATATTTAAAGCATATATAATTATTCATTAAAAATATATCTTTATTCACTGGTGTCCACGTCTTCGCTTGACCCCAAAAATTAAACAATGGGTTTATAATAACAAAAATATGATCCACCAATTTAGGATTTGAGTTTATTTAAATATTCACAAAATACTGCGTCGATAGTTCTATTATTTTTCATTTTCAAGTTCAATTTGTCATGTAAGAAGTTAATCAGTGGTTGTGAGGTGAAGTGACGGGGTAGCGTTTCCTTGAACTTATGTTGGAAAACGCGAAACGACGTAACAATGCTTGTGTTTATTGAATAAATGTAATCGACAATAACGGCAAGGCAAAATATATTGCTCATATGGTTTACATGAAAAACGGCAACCATGTGGAGAATGATTACCAGTAAAATTGATCGGATATTGTTATTAGTCCATTGCGATTAATGTAGTGGCACGTTTCGACATGAAATCCGCACAGCGCAATCGACCTTTATTACACATTGGTGGTTATTTTGGCAATTTTGTTTATTTTTATACAAAATACATCCCTTCCGCATCGATACGCCGCAGGGCACGTTCAGCCAATGCTTGCATAGATTTTTTCAGATCATTTTTCGGAATCGCCTCAATGACCCTCGTGACGGAGTTTTGGACTTGCGTAACATCATCATAAAACGTTTCTTTCATAACGAATTTCAGTGTTGCTGCGCAAACCATAAGGGCGCTCAGGTATAAATGAACCTGGTCAAGCCGACTCACCCCACCACCGTACGGGTGATATTTAGTTACCCGGTGATTGGTCAGTTCGTCTCCTCAAGACGTATATAAGAAAGACATTCGTCCGAAACACACAATTATTCTACTCCGTACACGATAAAACGCTACCCAAAACACACACTCTTCACTCTGTATAAAAACACAACACCATCTACGACGTGTAAATTAGGATAATTCAATAAACACAATCGTTGAACTTACGAATGCGCAATTATTCGCCATTCGTCATATCGCGGATCCTAAAGGTCATCGAAGATTTAGTTGCGCATTTCTTCGTCATTCAACATTGAATTTCGGGAACAGGAAATAGTCACATGGTGACAAATCAGGGGAATATGGAGGATGTTGAAGAACATGGACTTGTTTTTTCGCCAAAAATTCTTAAAGAGCGACGGACCTGTGAGATGGTGCATTCGAGTGTAACAAGAACCAACTTTCCGGCGATCGATATTCGGGCCTCACTCGAACGATTCTCCCCCACAAACACTCGTTAACACCTAGATAATATTCACCAGTGACATTTTGTCCCTGTGGAAGTAATTTCCGAAGTACCTTTAGAGTCGTAAAAACAAATCAACATTGTCTTCTCTCGTCACTTCTGGAAACGGAATTTTTTTAGATTTCGGAGAGGATGGGCACTTGCACGTAGCACTTTGGCCTTTTGTTTGAGGATCGTATTTGAAGCACCAAGTCTCACCACCAGTTCCAACATATTCCAGGAATGTGCGGTTCCGTCTAGCTGTTTTAATAAGGTCCTTACAATGTTCAACACGAGCAATTTCTTGTTCCTCAGTTAAGGCGTGAGGAAAAAATCGACTACAGACTTTCCGTTTGTTTAAATCCTTCGTCAAAATTTCGTGAACCATGTCTTTGATCGTATTTCATTCCTCCGCTATCCATCTCACAGTTGAATTTGCATCGTAGGCGATCATTTTACGCACTTTTTCTACCAACTCATCGCGATTTTTGTTTTTTTCGTTGGCCTGGCTTTGGGTCGTCTTCCAAAGTATCACGTCCGTTCTGAACGAGCTTATACTACTCGAACACACGTATACGGGATGTGGTGCACGTGCACCAACACTGCAGCACGATCAAAATCTCAACTCATCTGCCAGAATACATCTCCGGCCTCCAGTATGCTCTTTAGGACAATGCACGCTCCGCTCATCAGGCTTCCTCTTAAATACCTGTGACTGCTGCTATAGACCACAAAGCAGCGATCAGCACCTACTGTCAGCCACATCACTATTGGCCAGCATCGGACTACTCTTTTAGTATAAAAAGGGCCGGCCGAACAGTAGCGAGACACATTCGCCTTTGACTCACTGCAGTACGCACATACAGTTGGCACATCAAGCGGCGGCGACATCAAAGGAAAGGCGCTTCACCTTCAACCAGCCGAGGCAGTCACACCTCAGCCTCCAACAGTAGAGGCATCAATAAGAACACGGATACAACCACCGCAACATCCTCACAGGGATAAGGAATCATCACCATAAACTTTTTTCACCATTTCAAATGTTTCCGTAAAACTTTTACTGAGTTTGAAACAAAATTTCGTGTTAGGTCTTTGCTCCATCCTGTTTTTGTGACGAGGTGACAAAAGGTACTCTGACTTTAAGCGCTATAATCTAACAATCCATCGATCGATAACAATGATCGCGGGCGCGTTCTGTGACGGAAACATACAGCTTTCAAATTATATATTGTTTTAAGAGATGGCATTAGTAATTTTCCGTAAATTTAAAAAGTTCCGTTATTTTTCCGACATACTGTGTATTACGCCCTTCTTTGTCGCTGTTTCCGATCCTCTTTGTTCGTTATAGGAGGACATCGATTTCCACACTCCTATTATGCTCGAAGTCTATATATAGCTTTACATGGGAAAACCACCCAAATTTACGAATACATGCTGTGCAGCCGTAATTTCAAATAGTCTTGTTAATAAAACATTCTCGCCAAAATTATTGCGTTATTAAAAAAGTGAAGATTAGGATTTGATTATTTAATCTTCAGAAAATTATATAATTTTTATCTCGACGTCAGCGCGTACTACCGGTGGTTCACGCTTGAATGTCCCATCGGATCTCCTTTGGGAAACAGTCCACA
The DNA here is from genome assembly GCA_033815515.1 of Cryptocheilus praepositus. Lineage (NCBI taxonomy): Eukaryota > Metazoa > Arthropoda > Insecta > Hymenoptera > Pompilidae > Cryptocheilus > Cryptocheilus praepositus. The sequence continues at coordinate 72,438 of JAWWQZ010000310.1, forward strand.
CGCGTATCCGGGACTTAGGAATATTCTCTCATCGCGCAATTCCGCATACCGGCATTTTCCGATCGAAGTGACGCGGTCAACACAGATTGGATCCGTCGTATCGGACGCGATACAACGAGAGAAACACATTGTAAGAATCAGGAAAATGGGTAACTCTCTCAGATATTTTTTCTCCAGTATTTTTTCAGGACTTCTTCAATATGGCAATTATTGATCAGAAACCTCTGAATGCCTAATCGTGATGCGTGATAAAAATAGCGACAGCAAATGTAGCAACAGCAATAATTATAGTTGCCATTAAATTTCATATTATTCTTAAGTTCGGCGCCGCCCGGTAAAGCATAGCCGCCCGATGGCAAGAAACACGAATTTTATTGCCGGCATAAATGTCTAAATACGTTTTTCCATTCCGTACCGCGTTCTTTACTATATTTCTACTTTCATTACAAATCTATATTTTATTACGTGAGAATACCATCCCAATCTTTACATTAAAAAACATTTAACCTCCTCAGTATGTTAAGTAGTATATTAGACAGGTTCTAAACATATTGGGTTGGAGGGAAAGTTCTGTCGTATTTTTAATAGGCTGGTAATTTTTCTTGTAAATAAAAAAAAACATCTGGCTAGTGAGTCATTCGGATTTTTTTTTGTTTTTTATAGCTGCTGTATAATATAAAAGGAGTCCTTTCTTACCGTTCATCATTTACTTGTGATATTTAAAGTGAAAAACATGTCAGTAAATAAAGTGCATTTACGACACTGCATTTTGTATGAATTCCAAAAAGGAAGCAACGCATCGGTTGCATGTAAAAATTTATGTGCGGTATTTGGAAAAGATATTGTAAATGTTCGTACTTGTCAAAGATGGTTTAGCAAACTTCGTTCCGGGGATCTGAGCCGCCAAGAAAGTGATCGATCTGGACGACCATCCAAGATCGATAATGATGTTTTACGATCCATGTTGGAAAATAATCCACATTTAACAAGTCGAGAAATTGCAGAAGAGTTTGGCATTTATCATACAACACATTAAATGTATTATGATTAATATTAAACACATATTTTTATAAATTAATTCAAATATTTTCTTTAAAATACGACAGAACTTTCCCTCCAACCCAATACATATACAGTCGATCACGTTGGCGGTTCCAACTACTACATCTGGACTCTACAGCCCATAACAAAAAACTGCACTTTTCGTTACAATTCTATGATTTATTTACCGTTGTACTCTGCCGTGGCATGAGTTTTCGTTAAAAAACCTCAAGTACCTTGATCTGGTAACGCTTACAGTACCACCACACTGTCTTTACCTTTATTGTAACATAATCTTAACCACATGGAACGTTTCGTTACATAAAATAAAGATGTTTGTAGCATGGTAACAGACCGTAGTTGTATCTGTTAGTGAATTCGTTGTTGGCTCTCCGATTAAGTCGGCTGATTAGTTCAGATTAATTCTGTACTTCGTTCTACGTGTGCCACTTTGATAGACCGTGTTGGATAAATGTTTTCCATCGATAATAGATATGTTGAATCGGTGCGTTTAAATTCGCGACCCACGATTCCGTACCCTGCTGTGTAAAATGCTGGTTCGTTGGGCACGGGTACGTATTGGTAAGTTTAAAGTGGACTGTATATGTTTAAAACCGGATATATTTACAAGAGAGCTATGTTACAGGACTGAATATTGATTGAAGTGTTCTCTAACTGAATTCCAAAATGCAACTAACTTAATGTCTAATGCGTTTCATTTCGAAGGTTCGGTAGGCGGGCCTCATACCCCCAATTTTCCTTACCGGACCGTAAACTCCTCCCTTGTGGGACCAACCAAATATCTGGAAATATTCTATAGAGACCATCCGCGACAATTTCCTGAGCAGACACGTGTTCCCAACAAAAATAACAAAATCTTCTAGTGCTTTGTTCAAAGAGACAAAGACTTATCGGGACCGTACTGACCGTCGCGACTGGTCGTCGGTCCCACCGAGGGCCATGTGTTTACGACCGGCAAGCCGTGGTGTAAAACGGCCGCAACAGATATGAGATTAAACTTGTTGAGATTATCGAATTTCGGAGATTTTTTATGTCGTAGATGGTATTAAAATTAAGCCTGAAAGCGGTATTAAATTGGCTACATGGAATGAAAATGACGCGAAAACGAGAGGAATTATCGTGGCCATGCTGACGGAATTGTAGTATTCCACGATACGTTCTTGTGCACCCTCGAAGGACATGTTGAACAAACTGGTAAATCTGTTTGAGATGACTTCAACAAGTATTGCGGCAATGCTTCACCAACAATATTATGAATACAAGTTTGAACCTGGGATGAATGTGCTCGTATACTCGAGTGCTCTCAATGAATTGCTTCAAACACTTGGTGCAATAAGTATAACTGGGGAAGGGAAATCAATTATAGCTTAAATTTTAAATGATCTTCTATCCGAGTTTGATTATTTTTGGCATTCGTGGAATCTCACAACTATTACAACAGAGAATTTAACAGTAGCTGTTAATGGTTGAGAAAAATGTTGAATGCTCAAATTCTAATGAAGCAGAGGCACATTTGTCAAATAAGAAACCCAGCTTCAAAATAAATGATAAACAGCCAAGGAATAATATGTTTATTGGTTATGGATGCAAAGAAGAGTGGCATATTAAACAAAATTCATGAAAAGGAAAAGTCGGAAATAAAGATAACGTCTTTAATGGTAGAATTTATGAAGCGGATTGTATATACGCTGATTCTATCAATAATAATTCCGAAGAAACGTGGTATAGTAATAGTGCAGCATCATTTGACATGGCAAAGAATTGATTTGACAAGGGATTAAATTGATAGATATGGAAGGGTAACAGAACCAATAAATATTATTAGTGCCAAAAATAAAGTAATAAAGGCTATTGGCAACGGAACAGTAAATGTAAAATGGAAAACAGTGGAATACCAATACCAACTTGGAACCAACCAAGTTGGAATACCAACTTGTTGGAACTTAATATGTACCAGAGATGGGTCGATCAAATTTATTCTTAAGCACGAAAATATGCGACAGAAATCTGGAAGTCTTTGGAAACTCAAATATTATTAGGTTTAACCCTTTGCACTCCGAATTTTATTTCAATTTCGTTACCAGCAGCCCCCAACGCTTTTAAGTGTTTTATTTGAAATTTACTTTAACTAAAAATATAAAGCAATTTAAATAAATAAAGGAAGAAACAAATTCACGTAAATACCAATTTTATTTACAGTATTGTCGTATATTGAAATTTTCAAGGGTATGATATCTTTTGAAAGAACTTGCAAGATGTAACCCTGATTTTCTTTCACACGTTTCACAAAAATACGAAAATTTTGGTTTCTCTTTTTTTCCAGATGTTTTTCTATTTGAGTAAACTGCTTGATCCACAGTCTTTGTGTTTTCCTTGGGGATGTAGGAAGATTAAATGAGGCTTTCCATCTAAGCGATCGTGTTTATCATGTGTTCCAGGCCTCCCCAATTTCATATTTGGATGACGACAATCACGAATTAGCATTGACAAAAGTCTTTTCGCGAAATTTTTTGTGGGCTATAGGTTCTGTTCCTTGGTTTTTTGTTTTTTCTTTGTATAAAATATCCATTTACACATGGAGATTTCTAATCCCCAAAAGAAATATTCCCTCCACCACTTGAGTGCTCGACGAAAAAAACAGTAAGATGTCGCGTATTGGTTCGCCATATCGACACCATCTATATTTTTATTATAATCTGTGATCACATCCAGTTCTTTTATTTCTCTTCGATTACCTGAATGTCTAAAACTAGTGACATTGCAGGAGCTCGATAACGTGTGCACGAATCTATTTATTTAGACATAAAAAAATGTCGAGTGGAGCTCGACAAAGTGCTCTTTCACCACGAAAACTGATGTCGAGTCACACATCTGACATACAGCCAAATTGGCTCTTGATGGCTAGACATTTCACAGAAAGGCTACCAACTGCGATGGTCAATCTTCCAGCATGTGCTGTCGCAAACATATTATTCTATACAAATTGGAATCACATATACACGATAGCGGCCGTCAGGGTGGAATGTTTAAGCCTTATGTATTACAATTTTTCATATCTTACTGCTTCACGTTGATTCATTTAACACTGGCAACCGCTGCGTATATTTTATCACAGACGGACTACTCTTGATAATGTGAAGTTACATCTATGTGAGGCCGGCAGATAATTTCTGATCAGCAAAGTCGTATCTACGTGACTGCAGCTGTCGAAGTGTTAAAAAGAAGCATAATAAAAAAGCTGTTGTAATTAGTAAATGTGTTGCAAGTATTTGAAACTTATCCACAACGTGATTATACCAAACTACAAACTTAGTACAAAATGCCCAAGCATCTTTGGCAATTCATAACAGTGTCAATGTAAGGCAAGAGACATTAGGCCATATTAATAATCAAAGAATTGCATTGATGGCTAAAAGTAACTCTGTGACCGGATTAAAAATAGGAAATAAAAATAATTATTTTTATAACGGGTGTGTCTTTGGAAAAATGGTGACAAGTTCATTCAAGAAAACCACACAATGAATACCTAAAAGTGGTGAATTCGTATATATGGATTTGTGCGACCGTATGAGCACGAAATCTATAGTTACTTCGCAATGTGTGCTTGTGTTTAAACGCGTTCTCTAGATATATAATGTTTTACTATTTGAAGTCTAAGACCAATGTTATGGAAAATTAAGAACTTTATAATGAAAGTTAAGAGTGAAACCGAAAATGTAATAAAACCCCTTACGAGCGAGAACAGCCGGAAATATGTTAATAAAGGAATGGTGGAATTCATGAAAGAAAATGGTACTACACGCAAAAGAACGGTTCCTTACAATCCATAAACGAATGGTGTGACGGAATGAGGAAATTGCACCTTAGTGGCGTTAGCAGTCGATGCTTGCTATTAAGGGTTTGCCAATTATGTTATGGGGCTCAATCTACCTTCACTGGTACTTACATAATAAATTTTGTAGTCAATAGGACAGAGGTACTGAAAACAGTATTCGAACTTCGGCTTGAAGAGGAACCGGATACTTCATTACTCAAAATGTTTGGATCAGAGGCTAACAGTTATGTTCCGGATGCATATTAATTAAAGTGGGAGCCGAATGCTAAGGAGACGATTGAAGTGAGATATACTTGAATAAAATGTATTGACTATATTTACAGTAAGAGAAATAAGATGTACAAAAGTGTCCCAAAAAATAACTGGACTGTGACTGGTATTTGTGTTATAGTGGTGTAACAGTGAAGGTGGATATATTTTCTTTAAATATAGCTTGTTTGTTGTTAATTTGAAAAATTGAATATAGAAAGTTTGTCGGAGTGGGGGGGGGGGCATTCGGTAGAGAAGATGTGTTTTCTAGGATACTATTATTTTATTGAGAGAGAAAAAACTATAGGACAGAGTATGTAGATGGGGAAGAGCGTTGGTGCGAAGCAAGAAGGTGGCGATGGATAGTAGGCACGCTTCAGGGTACAGTAAAACCTGTTTTTGTGAGGTCCTTTTTTGTGCGGTTTTGTTTTTGTGCGATTTTATTTTTGTGCGGTCCTTTTTTGTGCGATTTTTTTTTATGCGGTATATGAATCTAAGCGGCGTTAGCACCAGTTTAATGTTTCCTATCAATGTACATATACATGTTGTGGACGAAATATATGAATGTGTAATTAACTGAAACGTTACCGAAAACGCGTCAACGTTATTATCTGAAATTAGTGCGCTCGCACATAACATCGGCGGAGAAGGCTTTGATTCTTTTGGCGATAATGACCTGGACGAGATGATTGAGGACCAAATTGTCGATGATAATGACATTATCAATAGTTTGATAGATTATGAAAATGGACAAGAAGAACCGGAATCTATTACAGCAGATAAAATATATGCAGGGATCCAAATCTCGAAAAAATTGGAAACGCATTTTCTTAAAATAGATACCAATGCGGAAAGACGCTTGAAATTCCAAAAAGAACTGAGATCATGCATGTCTCACTATCGTGGCGTTTACAAGCAACTGACCGGTCGACCGTCGTCACAAAAACTGATCACTGAGTTTATGGTACCAAAAAACAAATCAATTGAAAACCTATCTTTAAGCGACGAAAGCGATTTTCAACCAATCCATCACAAGAAGATGCGCGTTTTGGATTACGACGAGTAGCAGCAAATTATTTAATGTGTAATGTGAAAACTTCTCCATGTATATGTACAATGAAGAATTAAATATTTTTACAATTTCTTTAGGTCTAATTTAATTATTTAATTTAATTGAAAGCATTCTCTCATCTATTTCACAAATTATTGATGTATTGTCTAAGTCCGACTTTTTTATGCGGTCCCTATCCACCGCATAAAAAAAATTGTAGGTACCATATCGCACAAAATTGTTTATTATATGTAAGAATTTACAAAATTTTCGAATATTTTTTTGTACGATTTCTTTTATGCGGTCCCTATCCACCGCACAAAAACAGGTTTTACTGTACCGATTACCCCGGGGACTCGGAATTCCCTTTTTGCCTGGATGGGTGGTTGTCGCTGAAGAAGAGTACCGAGTCCCCGAAGGACCGGATTCTCGTCTACGAAGTGCAACGAGTGGGTGGGGTGTTGTCGCTCAAAAGAGTACTGAGTCGTCGAAGGTCCGGATTCTCGCTAATGAGTCAACAGGTAGGGTGTAGGAAAATCTACTACTCTCGTTTGAGGTGCTGCGAGCCGCTTATATACGCCGTTGGCCGCATCGCTCGACCAATAGGGTTTGCACGCCACGCTTTTAATCCGAGGGGGAGCCGATAAGAATGTATTGCAGTTTTTTCGGAATTGGCGACGCGTTACAAGTTTGTATAATTAATTTCCAAATTTTTTCTTAATGTTATTTTTGTTGTAGAACGAGAAACTTGCATTTGAAAATTCGAGCGAAGATTGGACTTACGGTAAAATTCGAGTGGACTAGTGGTCAGATCATTGACTTTTATTAAAAAAGTTTGCGGAGGCGTGTTGCCAAGATGTACGCAAGTTTTTGAATAGAAAAAGCGGTTTAGAGGAGAAGTTGAAAGATGATCAGCACTCAGGAATATCGTTAACCTCAGCCAATGAAGATATCTCCGCTAATGATCAGAAAAAGTTAAAAGAGGATCGACAAATTTCTATAATGGAGATCCAAAAATGTCAACATCTCTTACGGATCAATTCATGAAATTTTGGCGGATCATTTGCGATTTTCAGCTTTTGAAAACTTTCAGCAAGCTAGGTACAAAAAGCGTTGCGCTTAGGGAACACGATTCAAAGAGCAATAGCATCTATTTTATTTTTTAACATGTTCTACGTAGACCCGGAAACATTTTTTTTCTCATCGTACCTGAAGTTGATACATCGAACTATCAGCATGACTCCGAATCCAGAGTCGAATCAAACGAGTGGTCACCAAGGGGAAGTATTGAAGTGAATAAATTAAAGTCAGAGAAGACAATTTTCTGGGAATACAGAATGAACTAACCTCTAAATAAAAAAAAACAGGGCGGTTGCATCAGCGTGCGTTGTTTCATCATAATAACGTGCCAGCTCATTCCTCGAAACAATCTAGGAATCTTTTCAGGGAATTTCGCTGAAAATTTTATTTCATGCACCCTACGGTTCAGATTTGGTCCCATCTGATTAATTTTTGTTCCTAAAAGTAAAAAAGGACGTGAAAGGCGCTAGATGGAACTTACTAAATGTTGCTAAACAGGCCATTTTGAGGTGGTACAGTTGGAAGAAAGCTGTTTTGTAGTGCGAGGATATGGGGAGATTGCAAAAATGAATGTAAAAGTGTCCCGATATGGAAGGTTCATACGTTGAAAAAAAAATTATATAAGTGTAGGGATATAAGATGTTAGGTGATGTCGAAGTGTAAGTAAGACTGAACATAACTAAGACTGAACATAACTGGACTCGTGTCCCAAACCGGGCCGCCTTTTATACGGACCTCTACCGCCTTATCTTAATCCGGTAGGGCCCGATGGCCCAACGACGGTTTTACGCGACGCATCTACGGTCGCTTTTCTGATGCGACATAAGTTTATATTGTGTGTTTAATTTAATCAGTCTGATTAGTTTATTATACCTTTCATATATCATCAGATATGTCGTGGTCAACGAAATACCGACAACACTACACATATCCTTATTTCATTTCGAAACACAGGATAAACAATCCCAGGATAATTGTAGAGATGAGTCATTCGAAAAGAATGACGATGTTTTATAATTCGGGATCTCAAGAGTTATTCAAAGCACAAAAAAATAAAGTTGACACATGGGACCGGCTCACAGAACAGTCCCAAATATTCTTTTACAAGCTTGGAATGGAGTTACGTCCAAGAAACAAATGTTACTTCGCACTTATGGTTAGTTCAATAAACGATGAATCTGCGACATACTAAAAAACCATGACAAGTAGCTCAGCAATTGGCTAAAAGGAAACAATGAGTGGATAAAATGGATCGCTAATAGAGAACGAAACATGAAGTTTAGTTATACCAGTTTGCAAGACAAAAAATTCGAAGTGGCTTCATAAAATGAAAAGAGATCATGATGGAACTGCAAGATATAAGGCTCGCTTAGTTAACAGAAGCTATAGTCAATCAGAAAGTGTAAGCTATAATCAGACATTTTCACCACTGCTGAGATATAATACAATTCGATGTACGAGAGCCATTTGAAAAATTTCCGGCTTTATCGACATAAACTAACTGGTGAAAAAAAGTTTTCGCCATCCAATAGATAGAGTTGACATAAGTAAACCGTAAAAATTTCAAGTCATTTTGATCATTACTTTGTCTACGGCACTCTTCCAAATTTGTCAGCTGACATTGTCTATCAACAATGGAGAAAATTGAGTATTGCGCAGTGATAAAATTCCTTCATTTGGAAGGGAAAAAGACTCAAGAAATAAAAGATGAGTTAGACTCTGTATACGGTAAAGCCTCATTTACAACGGTCAAACATTGGGTGGCGGAGTACAAACGTCGTCGTATGGGCATTTTAGACGAGGAACGTTCCGGGCGCCCGAAAACCGCGACAACTGACGAAATGATCGATTTAGTGCATTAAAACTGTAATAGAAGATCGTCGATTTCCTGTTATCGATATTGTTAACACATTGCGGACGGATGACGAGATATCTCGTCATTGCTATTTCGTCGTTCGGGGCCATTGACGAGATATATCGTCTTGCGTATTTCATCATTCTGGGCCACTGAGATACATCGTCTTGCATATTCTGTCGTTCGAGGCAGGTGACGAGATATCACACAGTTGCTACGTGATTGTCAGCCGCAGTTTTTCGTAATTTGTGTTGCGAATTAATTATTTGAAGCTCTGAAATATGGATAGCAACAAAACGATTAGCAATATTACAGACATATTTGTGGACAGTTTAACACTTTGACTGCCAAGCGTTTCTTGCTATATTGGAACCGCGATGCGATAAAATACTGCAGCGTATAATTAAATCGTGCAAAATGAAAGTAATGCAGAGTTGTTAGAAGCCAAAGTATTAAAGCGCCGTTCCAACATCAATTGCTTTTACAAGATTCCAAACAGGCTTCATTGCGAATTTTTTGCATTTTTAGTCAAATGTTTTGCACCGGTCACCGGTGACCACCGTGGCAGTCAACGTGTTAACTACTAACAAATCATCACTAATTTAAAAATATTTGACGCAAAAAAATACCCGGCCACTGGGTACGATTAGCAATAGAATGCCCGGTCCGCAAAGTGTTAAGGCTTGTGAGATATCATCTGAACGGGGGTACAAGATTTTACATCAAGATTTGGATATGAAAAAATGATCCGCGCGCTAGGTGCCGCGCTGGGTGCCACGCTTGTTGACTCGCGACCAAAAGCGCAGTAGGATGGACATGTCACTCGAGTGTCGCGAGGCTGTATCAAAAAAATCCAGCGGAATTTTTACGGCGAGTGATAACTGTCGATGAAACCTGGCTACACCACCATACGCCTGAGACCAAACAACAGTCAATGCAGTGGGTTGCGGTAGGGGACGTTTGGTTTAATAAGATTAATGGGCTCGCTGCGTCGGGTCCGGTGCACGGTGGAGGGACGAGGGGTCTCTCCACCCTTAAGGTGCATCAGCGTGCGTGGAACGCAGTGATATGCCATTGGCTGCTGTTCCGGGTAGCATACAGAGCAGGACACCACCGACGGTGTCACGGAGGTCGGCCTCCGTCGCGATGTGCACAAACTCATGTGCGTGATGGAGACTGCGAACGATTATGGCCTACTTGGCAAATGTCTCGCGGTTTCCCCTGCTCGGTAGAGTCATAGGGATGGCATCGGGGTGGTTTTAGTCGGTAAGAGCCCGACACATCGCCGGCCCCTCCCCTCAGGGACCGGGGATGTTGTTGGCAGATTCCACCTCGTCAGAAAAAAAGCGGGGGGGGGGGACGTTTGGTTTGCCGAAGAAGGCAAAGGTTGTTCTCTCTGCAGGAAAAGTGATGGCGACAATTATCTGGGATAGCCGTGGAATAATTCTTATCGATTACCTTGCAAAGGATGAAACAATGAACGGACAGTACTACGCTGTAATGCTGAATAAATTAAAGGCCACAATTAAGAAAAAACGTCCGCATTTGGCCAAGAAAAAAATCCTGATTCACCAAGATAACGCTCGAGCTTATACGTCATGGTCGCAATGTCAAAATTGAACGAATAAAAGTTTGAGTTGCTTCCGCACCCACCCTATTCGCCAGATTTAGCTCCCAGCGATGTTTCCTTTTTCCTAATTTGAAAAAATTGTTGGGAGAAAGAAATATAAGTCAAACACAGAGGTGGAAAACGCTGTAAATCAGTATTTTTCAGGTTTAGATGATCAATTTTTTTCTGACGGTTTAAAAGGATGGGAGAAACGTTGGACTAGACGTATCGAGTTGCTGCACTTTGTGGAGAAATAAATTTTGTTTTGCATCGAAATATGTGTTTTTCTTAAAAAGGCCGCAAACTTTTCAAATAGCCCTCGTATATTACTTGGGCAGAATGTAAAATTAGAATATGATCCAGTTTGATACGAAGAATACATTTTTGCATGGAGAAATCAATTTTGACATTTACGTGGAGCAACCTCAAAGTGATGCAGATGGGTATATAGATTAAAACAAAGTCATCATTAATGGAATATGAATTTGGGAAAATTCTTGGAGGAACACGAATTCTTATAGAGTTGAGAACAACCACATATAATCATAACACGTAAGAAAACATATATTAAAGAGGTGTTCAGAAAATGCGTTGTATTCGCGTTCTACTGTTTTGTTTATGTTTGGCAACGCAGCCTTGCCGTCTGGGCCCAGCGTCGCGTGACTCATGCACAGAGACGACAGTGCGTTGTCGTCATCTTAGGAGAGAAGTCGCATCTCTTACGAAGTAACCTTTCTGTTCCGTTTTTGTTTGCGCACAATAATTAACTACGTGTTATTGTACCAAGTTGTACGTTTAATAAAGGATCCACGATCCGAATTCTACGTCACCTTCAAGTAATGAGCGAAATTATATACCATAATTTCCGATCCCACGAGAAGACACGTGGTACGTGTGTATAGTGGAAACAACTTTAAAAAACGATACAAGAGGACACTGCCAAATTTAAAATAAAAGCCTGCATCCAAATATAGCGACGCTAGGTGATACGCATACGAAACTGAAAAACAGATGAACGAATGAAATGAAACAGAGAAGAAAGGTATGTTACCTATATCACGTAAAGAAGCTGCTGTACACGATTAGCTGTCTTATTTCCATTCCAACACTGAGTCGCCCAGACATAGTTTTTGAAAGTATCGAAGGTATGTCAATGTATGGAGAATCTCGGTCCGACTCATTGGAAAGCAGTAAAAAAATTGTACGATATTTGAACGGAATCTCAGATTTCGGCATATCTTATAGAGGGGAAAATGAAGAGAACTTAACTTGTTCTGGCTACTGCGATGCGAACATTGCAGGCGATATATATAATGCGCTCGACACCTGGATTCGAATTAGATGGTATTTCGGTTACATGGATGTCACGGAAATAATCCATTATTACAGATCGAACGGTGACACACTGTGATAATCAATTTTCAATCGAATCAGCAAAGAATCATTCTTCTAAAATATCATTAGAGGATGAAGTACATTGATATGCTCGTTTCCACTTCACTTTTAGAACTTTGGAACGATCGCAGTCGAAATCGTTCAAAGGAGACTACATCTGATGGCTCATGTACTTACAAAAGATCTGTTTAGACTAGCGTACCGACAATGCTGTCAGTAATTTTGAAATGGCAAGGTAGAATGACAGACTGATACCAAAGCTAGAGGAGCCGACATCAAATGAGAGTGTTACAATAGAGGATGTGCTATCGATCCGCAAATAATAGATAACGCAAACGTATCGCATTTATGGCGACTCTGCCACTTGCGTCTGTGACTTTGACTCAACGCTACCGTAGTGAGCAAATTATTATATCGCCTAACCCCGAAAGACACGGTACCAACCCGAGAACCAAGCAATATTCCACTTTTAATAATGGACGCTATTCGTTCGCACGACGAACGAAAACCGGACGCTTCACCTCCAGCTCATCGACCACCGTTAGCCAACACTGTTTAGTCTCCCATTGTCCTCCGCATTTCAATAGATCCCGAAAAAGTAATCAACGTCCACATTCAATTTTATCGCTCAACCAAATATCGCCTAATCCTTCCTGTCCTTTCTGGTCATACCCCTCTTTCTTCACACATGCCGAACCTGCAGTTCTTTGTTTCGATCGTGATACCTCCCGATCCCATACACACGGCACCCATCTCCGCATGTCCCCACTTCCTTTCCGAATTTCGGAAAATCCACAAACGAACGCACGAGGAAAAAGATGAGCTGGAGGGGAGAAAGACATTTTCATATACTGAAGCAAGAGTCTTGGACTTCACTTGCTCGAGCACCTTCACCAAAGTAACAACAACGCAGCACGAACTCTTTCGATAAACTCACCACGAGTGCAACATATTTTCTGTTTTTGTGATTCTTATTCAATTTGTGAACATATTAAGTTTGTTTGAAATATATATTATTTGTTATTCCGTTGAACACTTTCTTCGTACAATTTACACCCTTCACCTCCGTAAAAGGTCGTGAAGCAGATCGCGTCAACATAAAACGCGATTAGAAAAAATTCAGACGCAACGACAGTCTTATATTTTTCGAGACAGGTCTATTCACTCGTCATACCCTGTACATGAAATCCTAACAATGACCGACACAAACTTTCAACATTTCTACGTTGTTCAATTTTAAGAAATTTGCGTCATACGTGTAAATGTGTAAGAATCTATCAACAACTAGATAACAATTTGGCAAACCGGTATTTTTGTACAGTGAACTCCCTCAACTCTTGCCTCGACTCTTGCTCCTCCTCTAATCTTAACCGGAGTCAATAAAGTATGCAATATATGTAACGCAATGCACGACGCGGTTCCTTTGACTACACTTTACGGATCGATAGGTCATAGTGCAATAACGTCACTTTTTCATATGCTTTTTTTTATTCAAAAAATCTCATAATATGACGATGAGGTCACTCCGATTAAAATGAGATGAAATACGATTTAATTTTGATCACTATTTACTTTTTTCATACCAGACACGAAATAAGTTGCTTAATAAGTGTCCAGAAGTAAACGTCGACCGAATTATATCATATTTATTTTTAACTTGATCACAACGATTTCATCAATATTTACAAGCGTATCCATGCGAACGAATTAAAACAAACAATAATTTAAGCATCGTCTGTTTTGTAGCATTGGTGCGCCGGATTTTAAGTATCTCGATTGCCAGCGCTCTCATTTCAACATGTCTTTACTATACAGTAAAGCCTGTTTTTGTGCGGTCCTTTTTTATGCGATTTTGTTTTTGTTCGATTTTATTTTTGTGCAATTTTTTTCTGCGATTTATTTTTATGCGGTATATGAATCTTAGCTGCGTTAGCACCAGTTTAATGTTTCCTATCAATGTACATATACATGTTGTGGACGAAATATATGAATGTGTAATTAATCGAAACGTTACCGAAAACGCGTCCGTTTCATCGGCGGAGAAGGCTTTGATTTTTTCGGCGATAATGACCTGGACGAGATGATTGAGGACCAAACTGTCGATGATAGTGACATTATCAATAGTTTGATAGATTATGAAAATGGACAAGAAGAACCGGAATCTATTACAGCAGATAAAATATATGCAGGAATCCAGATCTCGAAAAAATTGGAAACGCATTTTCTTAAAATAGATACCAATGCGGAAAGACGCTTAAGATTCCAAAAAGAGCTGAGATCATGCATGTCTCACTATCGTGGCGTTTACAAGCAATTGACCAGTCGACCGTCGTCACAAAAACTGATCACTGAGTTTATGGTACCAAAAAACAAATCAATTGAAATCCTATCTTCAAGCGACGAAAGCGATTTTCAACCAATTCATCACAAGAAGATGCGCGTTTTGGATTACGATGAGTAGTAGCAAACTATTTAATGTATAATGTGAAAACTTCTCCATGTATATGTACAATGAAGAATTAAATATTTTTACAATTTCTTTAGGTCTAATTTAATTATTTTATTTAATTGAAAGCATTCTCTCATCTATTTCATAAATCATTGATGTATTTTCTAAGTCCGACTTTTTTTATGCGGTCCCTATCCACCGCATAAAAAAAAATTTAGGTACTACATCGTACACAATTGTTTATTATATGTAAGAATTTATAAAATTTTCGAATATTTTTTTGTACGATTTCTTTTATGCGGTCCCTATCCACCGCACAAAACCAGGTTTTACTGTATTAATGTTTGCCCACTTAGATCTGGATACTCATGCTACAAGCACTCTACACTCGGACGTAGATAAGGATGAGGAACGTTGATCGTCAACTGGTTCGAGCAACAACGTTCTAAGGTAAATAAACGAATCATTTAACAAAAGATTAGCCGAACATATTTGTGTAAGACAATATAACGATATTCGATACATTTTTATCACATTTGGTATATTGTTCTCTATATGCATGCTACTGTGCCGTTTACTTGTAGCGCTACAACAACTTATTCTTATAAGTTGGAAACGAAAAGTTCTTCGTTAAAATTACCTGATATCTTTTACGGGTATTTCAAATATTGTGCATTATGTGAACATTAAAGAACTGATAAAACGCTTTAAACGTCCATTTAACAAATCGAAAGTATATAAAAGCTATACTTTAGAAAATTCTATATTTTATGTTTTATTCGATGTAAACGAGGCTTCAACATTATTATTTGTTAAAAAGTTACA
>JAWWQZ010000311.1:0-89267 GCA_033815515.1 Cryptocheilus praepositus
AAAGGTTTCGGAAAGAGGCAGAGACAGTGTAGTTTATGTTTGAATTTCAAGGTTATTGGTTGGCGAGGTTTGCGGATACTTGGAAGGTTTGGAAGTATGGGTGTTAAGTTGATACGGAGGTGGAAGAGGTTTGGTTAGAGAGACAAATATTGAGGCCGTTTGGAATTGTTGAGAAGTGGAGGATTTTGGAAAAATTTATTCTGAAGTCGGGTAACGATATGAAGAGATTTGGTTAGAGGGACGAATGTTCAGGCCGTTTGGATTTGTTGAGAAATGAAGGATTTTGGGAAAATTTGTTGCGAAGTCGGGTAATGATATGAAAAGCTATGGTTAGAGGGAAGAATATTGAAGAGGTCATAACAGCTGTTGAAGCGTATTTTGCAGACTTTCCGGAATCTCACTTCAGGGATGGGATCCACAGATTGGAGGATCGTTGGAGCAAGTGAATTAATGTTCAGGGAGATTATACTGAATAATAAAGTGTATTTTGAACCATAACATTGTGTTTTTCTTATCGAACAACCTAGTCTTATCTTAACAACCTAGTATGTCCATGTTGCCATAATATTATGCTATAAATTAGGAACGATGTAGATGGGCAATGGTGTTGGTATAGAGTCATTCTGTAAGATGCGTGGTTTCCAATTGTGTCTCAACTATTTTTGGCCATATCTCCGAAACTATTTCGAATTTTGAGGTGCGGTTTTCGTTTTCTGGGGCCTCTTTCAGTCTATTTTCAGTCCATATAGGGGAGCAAGTGGAATGATTGACTTTCAGTTGGTAAATATAAAAATACGTGTTTCTTCCTCATGTTTTCCCGATTTTTTCATCTATTTTGGGTCATATCTCGGAAACTATTTCGAATTTTTCAGCGCGGTTGAGATTTTTCCGAGTCTCTTCGTACCCCTTTTCATCTGGCACAATTATAAGTCGATCGGTAGAGTTTTAATTTTTGAGCCTGTTTTCAAGCTCGTTTTTCATGATTTTTTCACACATTTTTTCCGATATCTCCGGAACTATTGCGAATTTCGGGGTGCGGTTTGCATTTTTCCGAGTCATTTTGGACCCCCTTTGATATGTTAAAAGGGCAACAAAATCGGTGACCCATCATTTTTTGGCAAAAATGGCAACCTTAAGATTTTCACGATTTCTTCAAGGCCCTGTCCCGTATAAACTAATAATCGAAACCTATAAGTAATATAGGTTTTCTTAAGCTCATTCGACACACTTTCACGTGAGACTAATCGCAATCTTTCTTAAAATCGTCGTATCTCGGAAAGTATGAAGAGTTCAACGCGCGGAAAGTGGTCTATCTTCAGGGCAAATTACTCTCTATGGAACGGTATCGGTCAGAAACAAAAAAAAATTTAAGATTTTTCGCGATTTTTCGCGTATTTACGGCCTATTTTTCACCATTTTTCTATTTATTTTTACTAATAACTCAGGAACTATTTCGAATTTTGGGGTGCGGTTTTCGTTTTCTGGGACCTCTTTCGATCTACTTTCAGTCCATGTAAGGGAGCAAGTTAAATTTTTTAATGCCTTCCCCTTTACGAACTTTGCACCTCTTCAGCACTCTCAAACCCCGCACATCAGATCTATTGTTCCCGCAGGCATCGAACCGTCCCTCGTCGGGCCCGTCAGAATGGTGCACCTCGTGATACATTTGACAGCAGTCGCCGTGCTGGCCGCGTACTCTGCTGCGCTGATCAGTTTCCTGGCCGTGAAAGCCCTCGTGATGCCGTTCACGACGACGGCAGGACTGCTGCAAGACAGCACCTACCGTTTCGGTGTGGTCGGCAACTCGGCCGATTACACCTTCTTCCTCAACACCAACGACAAAGTTCTGAACGTGCTCTTCGACGAAGTGCTGCGCAAGGAGACGGACCTGCCGATAAACTACTTGGACGGGCTGACGAAGGTTTGCGCGGAGGAGAAGTACGCCTTCATGACGGTCGACAATATGGCTTCGGTGCTCAAGCCGAAGATCGACTGCATGCTGGAGTCGCTGGACACGATCGCACAGATCACCGTCGCGATGGCGGTGCAGTCGAACAGTCCATATCGTGGAATCATTAATGCGAAGTGAGTAGAGAGGGTTGGGTAATGAGAGTTTTTTGTGAATGCGAAACCTTCGAATTGTCAACTATTAGAAATGTTGGTCACTTGCAGTGACTGCAAAATTGTTGCTTTCAATATTCTGCTTCTGAGCAATACTAGACCTTTGCTAAACTTATATACTCATATAACTTCAATCTCTAGCAGTATAAGTAGAATCGTCACTGTTTCTCTCGTTGTATCGCGTCCGATACGACGGATCCAATCTGTGTTGACCGCGTCACCGAAGGTTGTAAATCTTCGATCGGAAAATGCCGGTATGCGGAATTGCGCGATGAGAGAATATTCCTAAGTCCCGTTTAGATACTTAGGATAGTTATTGATAGACTTTGTGTTACTGAGTATATAATTGACTTTGTTGAAGTGTGATGATGCGTGTGGACTGTTTCCGTGTCAAAGGAGATGTGTCTTGTGTGGTGGTTGACTGAGAAATGAATTTGTTCTGAGGTTCAAAAACGAAGTTACAGTTTTGGTGGTAGAATGAGTAGTGTCCCTCCTCCCCCTATTGGATCCTCCCTTATTGAAGCCTCCCACATTGGGCCGTCCCATATTGGGCCCTCCTATGATCAGGCCTCCCATATTGATGCCCCCCATAGTGGGTTGGGGGTGGGGTGACACATCCCAGGCTAATATGTACGGGGTCCTGCTTGTCGTTGCTTGCAGAGAAAGTGATGTAAATGAAAACCCCGCCATAAACAACCCGGGTACTCATCCCTGGCCGCACTGATATTTTAGAAGTTTATTGCAGTGCCTATGGAACTCGTTAAGTGCCAGACGACGACAGTGTGTCGCCGGGCACTTTCCATAGACACTGCGCCTTTGTTAGATTGCGAGGCAACGGAATGTTTTATGAACAAGACTATTTGAAACTACGGCTGCACAGCATGTATTCGTGCACTTTCCCACGCGATTTGGGTGGTTTTTCCAATGATGTACGACCGTTAATCTGCCCGACCGAAGTGGTCGTTGGGACCGTGATTGAGACCCCGAACAGAGTGTATGTGAATGCGAATGAACAGATACATGCCATGTAAATTTAGAAGCGAATCGCCAAAACAGTATTCGCCCTTATGCGGAATTAATGGTAGTAAATTAGAAGTTTTGGGTGCAGTAAATAGCACCGTTACATTCGGAAATCAAGAAATTAGCCTTGACATGCGTGTCGTAACGAACCGAACAATGAGTAGTTCGGTTATTTTAGGTCGCGATTTTCTAAAGAAGGCGAATTTAGCACTCAGTATGCGTTCTGATACGGTGAACGAGATAATGAACATCGAATTAGGCGCCGATGACGTGGAATCTGTTCGTGAACAGATGATCGTGAATGAGAATCTTCCGAACGACATAAAATTGCAAACGATAAGCCTGTTTCGGGAAAATTACATTGAGCCTCCGAGGCCGAAACATCCCACAGTACAAAACACGTTAAGACTTACGCTCACCGACACGAAACCTTTCTCCTGTATGCCGCGCCGACTATCACATGTTGAAAAACTGAAACTTAGGGCTATTTTAGACGATTTGTTAGAAAAGGGCGCGATCAGAGAGAGCGAATCCGAGTACGCGTCTCCGATTGTATTAGTAAAGAAAAAGAACGGTGAGTTAAGGATGTGCATCGATTTTCGGACGTTAAATAAAATTACAACTCGCGACAACTTCCCATTGCCACTAATCGAGGACCAACTAAATTTGCTAGACGGAAAGAGATACTTCACGACTCTCGATCTCAAAGATGGATTTTTCCATATTAAGATGCACGAAGATTCGGTTAAATACACTTCATTCGTCACGCCGTTAGGACAGTTTGAATGCACCCGAATGCCGTTCGGGCTAAAGGGCGGCCCACTTAAATTCCAGCGTTATGTGAGCGAAATTTTCAGAGATCTGATACACGCAGGCGACGTGGCAGTCTATCTAGACGATTTTTTAATTGCGACCAAAACATTAGAACACCATTTCGAAATCCTGAAAAAGATCTTTCGACTCTTGGTTGAAAACTGCCTTGAACTTCGGGTGGACAAATGCAAATTTCTTTACACGGAATTAGAATACTTAGGTTACAAAGTTTCTCACGCAGGTATACGTCCGACCGATCGTGGTGTGACCGCGGTTCAAAGATTCTCTATCCCGCGAAACGTACGGGAAATACAAAGCTTCTTGGGACTGCGCTCGTATTTTAGGAAGTTTATCGAGAGATTCTGAATGATTGCGAAACTATTGTCCGATCTGGTTAGAAAAGGAGCAACCTTTAAATTCGAACAGCCCGAGGTGCAAGCGTTCGAAAGATTAAAGAAGTGTTTGTTAGACGCACCAATTTTATCAGTCTATTCACCTCACGATGAAACGGAATTACATTGTGACGCAAGCGCTTTAGGTTATGGCAGCATTTTGATGCAAAGAAAGGCCGACCGCAAGTTCCATCCGGTCTTTTATTTTTCGAAGCGGACGACCGAAACAGAAACAAAGTACCACAGCTTTGAATTAGAAACGCTCGCGATAATCTATTCCTTGCGACACTTCCGGACTTACTTACAAGGAATTAAGTTCAAGATAGTGACGGATTGCCAGTCCCTAACGTTAACGTTAAACAAAAGGGAGATAAGTCCCCGAATCGCGCGATGGGCACTTGAGCTCCAGGAATACGATTACATTCTCGAACATAGGTCTGGATCCAAAATGACACACGTGGACGCGCTTAGCCACAACACAAATATTTTAGTCCTTGAAGATAACTCGTTCGAAAGGAACCTCGCGTTGTGCCAAAGCAATGATAAACGCATCTTAGAACTACGGGACCAGCTAGAAAAGACGGAAGATAAATTTTATGAAATGCGAAACGGGTTAGTATACCGAAAAAAGGGCAACCGTCTATTATTCTACGTCCCTGGTAACACGGAAGGTAGCGTGATACGCAAGTACCATGACGAGATGGGACACGTAGGCCTCGAAAAGACTCAGGAAAACGTATCGCGCAGTTACTGGTTCCCGCAAATGAGACAAAGAATTGATTCCCACATCAGGAACTGCCTGAAATGTATTGCTTTTTCACCGCCGTCCGGTAAAGTTGAGGGGTACTTACACAATGTCCCCAAGGGAGAATTGCCTTTTGTTAACGTGCACATAGACCATTTAGGACCGATTTCTAGGCAACGTGCGCAAAAGTACCGCTACATTTTCTTAGTTGTGGACGCATTTACAAAATTCGTGATACTGTACGCGACGAAGACAACGAACACTCGTGAAGTGGTCCGGTGTTTACGCCAGTATTTCTCAGACTACAGCCGCCCATTATGTATTATATCCGACCGCGGAACTTGCTTCACTTCACAAGAGTTTTCGGATTTCCTTAAAAAGTATAATATACGTCATACCAGGATAGCCACGGCGTCCCCACAAGCAAACGGCCAGGTAGAAAGGTTTAATCGATTTATTACCCCAATGATCGCGAAGTTAGCGGACGAACGGAGGACAAAGTGGCATGAAGTCCTTCCAGATGTAGAATACGCTTGCAATAACACCGTCAACAGGTCGACAGGGGAAACCCCAAGTACACTATTATTTGGAACAAATCAACGGGGCCAGGTCATAGACGGGGTTAGAGAGGCGTTAGAGGCGTTAGAGGCGTTAGAGATCAATAAGGCACCAAGAAATTTTGAACAGGTTCGCGCGAGCGCCGGTAAATGTATACGTCGAACACAGGCGTCCAATAAACGATCCTACGATCAACGGCGTAAGGCTGCAAGAAAGTACAAACTAAATGACCTCGTAATGATACGAAATTTCGTCAATGCCCCCGGTGTCTCGACCAAATTAATCCCTAGATTCAAAGGCCCTTACCGCGTTGTTAAAGTTTTGAGAAACGATAGGTATGTCGTTGCCGATGCTGACGGTTTTCAACTTTCACAGATACCATACCAAGGTACTTGGGAACCGTCCAACATGCGACCCTGGGTACAGAACGATGCGATTGATTAGGAAACGGTCCGAAGCGGCGATTAGACGTACCCATAAGATATTTAAGTTATACCATAGACCAGTACTTATAAGATCTTTTAAGTTTTGCAATGGAATAGAATATAATGAGACTTTTACTAAAGAGAGTTAGTCTATGTATCTTAATCGCATTAGTTGTTTTTACCGTTTCTTAGTTAGGCCTCTATTGCGACGCCGATAGATGCCAAATACCGGCGATATCTCTTAGTTTAGTTTTTGTCGTTGCGTTATGTTAGCATAGTCTTGTCAACGATTTAGTTGCGAACTTATAATAAGTAGAGATAAGCTGTGTATTTGTGTGAACGTGCGTTCAGTTTAGTTGCGCGACTGTTTTGTAATCGGGACGATTACATTGTCAAGATGGCCGAGCTGTAGGCAACAATGTGTCGCCGGCCTTCCATCTGTAGGCGATAATGCGTCACCGGCCTCTCATCGAAGGCGGTCGCGCCGCTTATTTGTTTTTACGCGAAAGACGAAACCGTTGGCCTGCACGAGCGAGGACTAAGGGTCAGTCGTCGTCCCGCAGGCAAAGTGTGCAGAACAGACGAATTATCAGTCCAGCTTCGTTTCGAGAAATCTGTGTGCACTTTTGCCCTTCCTGTATTTTTATTACATTCAGTTTAACAGCATCTCAGTCTTCTCACTCCTTTCCCCCCACACATACGTTGATCACAGAAGAGTGAACCAACAAAACAAAAATAAATTTGGACTAGTAGCAACGCCCTCTCTTATCGACCGACAAAACTTATGGAACAACCTGGTACATGCGTACTTAAGTTTCAGGACTGATGTCATAGAATGCGGCAATTTCAGATTGGGGAAACGTTGCAAAATTAATGTGCTTTCGTCCAGCGTTAGGGTACCTAACTAACTTGGTCCATATTTAATGTATAACATAATTTAATCCATACTTAATGGTTCCGATTGATTCATACTTAATACAGGCGTACTTATACCAATGAATAATTTCAGTTTTAAGGATCAAGAATACCTTTCAGTGAGGAAACGTATCAAACTATTGTGCTTCTGCGAAGCTTAGGATACATATACGTATATCAAATGTCCGTAAACCCACTCAGATTTAATTGGAATATCATGTGTATATCCTATTTAATAAACACATTACACAAATTATACCTGACGTGGATAACGTTACCCGTCATCAGAAGAGATTTTTCCGGAACCCTTCCATTTCACAACGACACTTCTAAATGGCCTTAACATTGGAGGATCGTTGGATCAAAGTGCATTTATATGTTCACGTAGATTATACTGAACACCAATCCCTAAACATATATAACAAACGTCCGTAACCCACTCATTTTTTCTTACATCCTGAGAAAAACTCATTATACCTGACACTACCATATCGTTACCTGACTTTACAATAAATTTTTCCAAAATCCGTTTATGACTGAACAATTCCAAATGACCGGACGGGTCTCTCGTAGCGAAAGGTCTTGGTTTCCGTAACTAAGGTAGTTAACCAACTACATTGCGACAAACCTTCCAAGTATCCGCAAACCTGCCAACGTCCACGACTTCCCCTCATAACAAATCACCCCGCTTCGCCGCTTCCGCACTAAGCTCCCCAGCAAAAAACCAAACACACCGCCGCCATTACGCGTTATCCGCGGCGTTCGGCCGTTAGTTTCAATGTGTCTCGGGTCTCTCGACAGTCAATTCCAAACGGCCTGAACATTCGCCCTCATGGTGTCGTTATACCTGAGCTACCGACTTTCAGAATAAATTTTTCCAAAATCCTTTAGTTCTGAACAATTCCAAACGGCCTCAACATTCGTCTCTCTAACCAAACCTCTTCCACCTCCGTATCAATTTAACACCCATACTTCCAAACCTTCCAAGTATCCGCAAACCTCGCCAACCAATAACCTTGAAATTCAACCATAAACGGTGCCTTCTCTGCTTCGTTCCGCAACGTCCACGACTTCCGCATAACAACTCACCCCGCTCGCCGCTCTGCCGCTTCCGCACAAAGCTCCCCAGCAAAAAACCAAACACACCGCCGCGATTACGCGTTGCCCGCGGCGTTCGGCCGTTAGTTTCCACGTGTCTCGGGTCTCTCAGCAGTCGATTCGCAAAGTTCGCGCCATGGCGTCGAAGAAGTTGGCGGCGTCGAAGCCGTCGGACGAGAAGGAAAACGTGCGACCGTATGCGGCGTCGGGGAAATCGTACATTCTGCGTTCGAGAACGACCTTCCGCCGGCGTCAGACTCCGCGGCGTCTCGGATTGCGAAAGAAGAGCTGAAATGAATCGGTCTGCGCTGGAATCGAGAAGATGCCGTTCCGCGGATGAAACTGGATGAACATCGGGGGACGGCGGCCGTTGGGAGACAGGAAGATTCCGGTGCGGGAGAGGTCAAGCTCGAATTCGAGAGGCAAAAAGATGGTCGAGAAGGATGTTGGCACAAGAAGCAAGGGGGCAAAGGTGGCACCGCCGCCGCTGGTGAAGCAAAGTGCGAGGAGGTAAGGTGGAGGGGTGGGGGAAAGGTAGGGAAATGGGAGAAAAATTCGATAAAGTTCCGTCGAGCTACTGACGTGTTGTTTTCTTTCTTTTCTTATCGCTAAGCAGCAGAGGCATTTTATGCGAACAATAAATTGGTTAAATTCAAGTTGTTCTTTACGAATTTATTTCTGCAAACGACTGAGCCCTCTTCGTTTTCCTTCGTAGGTACCCTGCCAGTAAACAAAACTCATGAACAAAGGTATCACTGGAACGTCATCGGATATTTCAAGTAAAGGTAAAATTTTTCAATTAAAATTAGCAACACGTTGGAGTACGCACTCTAAAGCCTCCGTTTTCTTCAGAATCCTTCCGCCTTCAGCACAGTAATAAAAACGAGCACTATAAAGTTACCCCGAGGCGCCTAAGCAACAAAGGTAATTTTAACAGAAAATCATTCATTTGGCTCCATAACTTTTGGTGGATATCAAAATTGCAGGTCGGTGCCATCTTCAAGAATCAAACATTTTCGAGCTGAGTCTTCTGGCGTACCGAGACAAAGGTCAATAATATGTTTAATCACCATTTTATAAATAATCTTATAAATATACTTGGACAGTTCTTTACTGTACGTAAAATTTTGCACCTGTTTTTTTAGATCAGCAGTGTTACGTGCAGTTGAAGAGCAAATTAACGATCATCAACTACTTATACCGAAGCAGAGGTAATTAGCTGTGAACAAAATGTGAATTTATAATATTTTTCAAAAGTTATGTAAATATGTTCTCAAAACATATGATCCTTGCAGGTCGATTTCTGTGTCTTCATTAAAGCAGAAGTTTAATGGCGGAGCACTGCATGTTGAAAAGCAAAGGTAAACGCGTCCACTGATTTTGTTATTAAACCAGAAAAACATTTTCTCCCGTTAATCGGCATTGTGCCAAAATTACTATTATCTGTTTCAGATCATCCCCGGCGTCGCCGTGTAAAAAATGAAGATGTCGCGTTGACTGAAGGACTGAAGCAAAGGTACGTCGAGGATGATTAATTTATTTATCCGAAATTAGGCTCAGCCTCGTTGCAGGTCGATATCGATGACGTCACTTAAGAAGAAACTGATGAATGGTGTCACGTTCAGAATTTCTCGGCAATCATCTGTGTCCTCGCAAAAAAGGCAGGAAAGTCAGGAAAAGTCGTCGAACATACCGCAGCTAAAAAAAGCTGTGTAACTGGCGTGCACGGGGAAAGGCGTCTTCTGAATTCCAGCGCAGACCGACTCATTTTCGCTCTTCTTTCCGCAGTCCGAGACGCCGCGGAGTCTGACGCCAACGGAAGGTCGTTTCTCGAGGCGCGGAATGTACGATTTCCCCGAGGCCGCATACGGCCGCACGTTCTCCTTCTCGTCCGACGGCGTTCGGTGGCAACTTCTTCGACGCCATGGCGCGAACTTTGCGAATCGACTGCGGAGAGACCCGAGACACGTGGAAACTAATGGCCGAACGCCGCGGGCAACGCGTAATGGCGGCGGTGTGTTTGGTTTTTTGCTGGGGAGCTTTGTGCGGAAGCGGCAGAGAGGCGAGCGGGGTGATTTGTTATGAGGACGTCGTGGACGTTGCGGAAAGAAGCAGAGAAGATACCGTTTATGGTTGAATTTCAAGGTGCGTGCTTGGCGAGGTTTGCGGATACTTGGAACGTTTGGAAATATGGGTGTTCAATTGATACGGAGGCGGAAGAGGTTTGGTTAGAGAGACGAATGTTGAGGCCGTTTGGAATTGTTCAGAAATAAAGGATTTTGGAAAAATTTATTGGAAAGTCAGGTAACGATATGGTAGGTTGGCGAGGTTTGCGGATACTTGCGAATCGACTGTCGAGAGACACGGAACGTGGAAGTATGGCCGTTAACGTTGCGGGCAACGCGTAATGGCGGCGGTGTAGAGGTTTTATTGAGGAGCGTTTGGAATTGCGGCAGAGAGGCGAGAGGGGTGATTTATGAGGAAATCGAAAAGGTTTCGGAAAGAGGCAGAGACAGTGTAGTTTATGAAGAATTTCAAGGTTATTGGTTGGCGAGAATGTTCGGATACTTGGAAGGTTTGGAAGTATGGGTGTTAAGTTGAGAAATGAAGGATTTAGAGAGAAAATATTGAGGCCGTTTGGAATTGTTGAGAAGTGGAGGATTTCTTGGAAAAATTTATTATGAAGTCGGGTAACGATATGAAGAGATTTGGTTAGAGGGACGAATGTTCAGGCCGTTTGGAATTGTTGAGAAATGAAGGATTTTGGGAAAATTTGTTGCGAAGTCGGGTAATGATATAAAGAGCTATGGTTAGAGGGAAGATGGTTAGAAGTGAATTAATGTTCAGGGAGATTATACTGAATAATAAAGTGTATTTTGATCCATAACATTGTGTTTTTCTTATCGAACAACCTAGTCTTATCTTAACAACCTAGTATGTTCATGTTGCCATAATATTATGCTATAAATTAGGAACGATGTAGATGGGCAATGGTGTTGGTATAGAGTCATTCTGTAAGATGCGTGGTTTCCAATAGTGTCTCAACTATTTTTGGCCATATCTCCGAAACTATTTCGAATTTTGAGGCGCGGTTTTCGTTTTCTGGGGCCTCTTTCGGTCTATTTTCAGTCCATATAGGGGAGCAAGTGGAATGATTGACTTTCAGTTGGTAAATATAAAAATACGTGTTTCTTCCTCATGTTTTTCCCGATTTTTTCATCTATTTTGTGTCATATCTCGGAAACTGTTTCGAATTTTTCAGCGCGGTTGAGATTTTTCCGAGTCTCTTTGTACCCCTTTTCATCTGGCACAATTATAAGTCGATCGGTAGAGTTTTAATTTTTGACCCTGTTTTCAAGCTCGTTTTTCATGATTTTTTCACACATTTTTTCCGTTATCTCCGGAACTATTGCGAATTTCGGAGGTGCGGTTTGCATTTTTCCGAGTCATTTTGGACCCCTTTGATACGTTAAAAGGGCAACAAAATCGGTGACCCATCATTTTTTGGCAAAAATGCAACCTTAAGATTTTTCACGATTTCTTCAAGGCCCTGTCCCGTATAAACTAATGATCGAAACCTATAAGTAATATAGGTTTTCTTAAAGCTCATTCGACAACTTTCACGTGTGAGTAATCGAATGTGTTTGAAAAATTTTTCCGCGATAAATTCGTCGTATCTCGAAAACTATGAAGAGTTCAGCCTTCTGATGGGACGGATGATCCATGGAACGGTGTCGGTCAGAAACAAAAAAAAATTTAAGATTTTTCGCGAGTACGCTATTTTTCACCATTTTTCTATTTATTTTTACTAATAACTCAGGAACTATATCGAATTTTGGGGTGCGGTTTTCGTTTTTGGGACCTCTTTCGATCTACTTTCAGTCCATGTGGGAGCAAGTTAAATTTTTTAATGCCTTCCCCCTTTACGAACTTTGCACCTCTTCAGCACTCTCAAACTCGTCGGGCCCGTCAGAATGGTGCACCTCGTGATACATTTGACAGCAGTCGTCGTGCTGGGCGGCTCTGTCCGAAAAGCCTCCGTGATGTTCACGAAATGGCAGGACTGCTGCAACACAGCACCCAGTTTCGGTGTGGTCGGCAACTCGGCCGATTACACCTTCTTCCTCAACATATACAAATTGAACGTACTTTACGACGAAGTGCTGCGCAAGGAGACGGACCTGCCGATAAACTACTTGGACGGGCTGACGAAGGTTTGGGTTTTGAGTTTTCGACAATATGGCTTCATCCAGCCGAAGATCGACTGCATGCTGGAGTCGCTGGAACGATCGCACAGATCACCGTGGCGATGGCGGTGCAGTCGAACAGTCCATGTCGTGGAAACACGAAGTGAGTAGGAGGGTTGTAATGAGAGTTATTTGTGAATGCGAAACCTTCGAATTGTCAAGTTGAAAGTCACTTGCAGTGACTGCAAAATTGTTGCTTTCAGTAAGAAAATTACTTAAACTCATATAACTTCAATCTCCAGCAGTATAAGTGATCGTTAGCGGCGCGTCCGATACGACGGATCCAATCTGTGTTCTCGTCACCGAAGGTTGTAAATCTTCGATCGGAAAACGGTACGGAATTGCGCGATGAGAGAATATTCCTAAGTCCCGTTTAGATACTTAGGATAGTTATTGATAGACTTTGTGTTACTGAGTATAGATTGACGAAGATACAAGTGACTGTTTCCGTGTCAAACGAGATGTGTCTTGTGTGGTGGTTGACTGAGAAGTGAATTTGTTCTGAGGTTCAAAAACGAAGTTACAGTTTTGGTGGTAGAATGAGTAGTGTCCCTCCTCCTCCCCCTATTGGAATTGGAGCCTCCCACATTGGGCCGTCCCATATTGGGCCCTCCTATGATCAGGCGTCCTCCCATATTTAAGGACGTGGGGTGACACAAGGCTAATATGTGGAAACCTTTAGCGGCAGAGAAATAAAATGGACGTAGTAGGTCCCTGGCCACACTGATAAGAGTTTATTGCAGTGCCTATGGAAAAGTGCCAGACGACGACAGTGTGTCGCCGGGTACTTCTCATAGGACGGACGTACAAAAGGTAATTTATGAACAAGACTGTTTACGGGGGTCAGCATGATTCGATTCCCACGCGATTTGTACATGATACGAAAAATGCAGCAAAACGTGGGGTGATTGAGACCCTGAGTGCATGTGAATGCGACTGAACACTTAGAGAGGAATTTTCTCGTAGTGATTGTGATGTGTGTATTGTATGAAGAACACTGTATGTGTGTAACGTATGCTAGAATGTTGGTGTTGTCAACGGTTGACTGGCGTTGACTGGTATCGGTAGCGCAACGAGCTTCTTGAATCTTACCATACACTGGTACATTTACGGGAGGCTGTACGAATGATGCCGTCCGCTCCTGGATGAGTCTTGATGACTGACCCATTGCCGATTATTGGAGGTAGATGGTCCTATCATAGACGGAATCGACGACGACAACGTGAACGTGTCCATCTTGTACGGTGCACGCAACATCAGAGAATTAAAAGAAAATTCAACTGGAAGTCTCTATGTAAGCTCGTTAATATGAAGGACAACATCTGGGTCAGACAAGGAAATCATAGCAGCGATACAGCGAAGACAGTCCCAGGATCCACGACAGCTTCTACAACGATGTTCAAACTGTGGAAGGAAAGAACCACTGCAACAGCAGAATGCAGACACAGAAGCAAGGGCGTCAAGTGTTTAAACTGCAACGAGTTTGGCCACATATCACCTGTGCAATGTCCAGATCGCAGAAGATTGTGTAAGCGAAAAGAGAACCTGTAAGAAGGCTAATTGTGGCGACAAGGAGCGGAAAACATCGGTGAAAGACGTTCCATACTGCTTTGACGGAATAAACACTGCCACGTATGTTTTTACCTTGTTTCGATTTCGGCTTTTAATGAAAAACACGCAGTAATCTACGCCGATGATAAGTTTGGTACGTTCGGAAACCTAATATAGTTAAATTGGGCGCACCTAAATTAATCGACGGCACACTTGACTTTTCCCATCGATGGGCCAATAGCGACGCTTAAGGCGTATAGTGGACTGCACGAAGTTGTTGATGGTGCTCGTTGCGTATGATTAGTGTGGTTATATGGGATATTGAAATAAACGTGAAACTCGTATGCCGTAAAATTCCACATAATACCGTCTTTGTCAATAAAGGGGTTTATTAGAACAAGACTTTTATTCATGGATTTGATGTCTTGAATTTCTTGGACACATGGATTTGAGAATCGTAATTCTGACGCGAAATACGATTAAGATTTCTAGAAGAAACGACGCAGATATTCCGCATATTTTCAAAATTGACGTCTTTTCCGTTATTTCTGCCTCTGAATTCTGACACGCAGATTTATCTCACGTTCGTAATGAAGAAAGTTTGGAAAACGAAAATAAATCCGCGGGATTGTCCCCCGGAAGAGTACAATTTGACGGATTTGATTTGCCTTGAATGTCTGCAACTCGGTTGGCCACGAAGGTTTTTAATGAAGAATTGATCCATGAAAGTACGACTGTTGAGTCAGTCCAAAGGAAGAGGTGGCTATTTTGTGGAGTGCATTTCCGACCATTGTGGTCAACGAAGTGTGTTGTGCTCGCATACAAAACGAGGAATCGTAAGCCTTTTGAGGTGGCTACCTTTGATTTGGCAGTGAGTAATTCAACCTCGACATTGCCGTGATAATCTATTGAGCGCAAGGCCCCATATGCCCTTTCGCTGGCGTCGGAATACGCGAAGTTCAATCGTGGCTGGTGATTGAATGATTGTTCGGCGACAAACTAATGGATCAACATCGGCAATTGGTTGTAATATCCTTGCGTGAGTGGATGTTAGTCGGAATGACTCAAACTATATTTAGCATCCAGATTTGTTGCATTAACATCTTCGCGATTATTATGACTGGTGCGAGGAGTCCGAGAGGGTCGTAGATCCTTGCAATTACAGAGCTGATTGTTCGTTTGTGAATTGTGGACTGATGCTTGGTAATACGCCAGTGTAATTTATGTCGTTGTTATACAACCCGACCTGCGATTCATCAATTAAGTGTTTTATTGATTTTGTTTCCATGTCTCTGTCGATGGAGAGAGAAAGTACCGGCTGTGCGATACGAATGCTGAACTTCGTAGTTCCAGTAAGCATGGCAGAAATCCGAATTTCTCCGATCTTTTTCGTCCTTTGCTAATTGTGACAGGCAGCGTCTGTCTATCGCAGAGAGTCCAAACGTAACTGTATCAATGATATGTGTTGATTGAACTTCCCGTCTCCAACGGTATTGTTCTCTCCGCACGAGGGACGATACATTTTTTCAATATTGTACCTGCACGAGACCACGCGACGGCAATAAACAACTTAGCGACAGTCTTAAACACGGCCAGTGAACATGGGTTAGACGTTAATTGGGAGAAATGCCAATTCTTGCAGACAAAAATTCAATATTTAGGCCATGTGATAGAAAACGGTACGGTTGGTCCGTCGGTAGAGAAAACTCTTGCAGTGTGAAAGTTTCCGCAACCCAAAAATGTTAAGGCTGTCAAAAGTTTCTTAGGCCTAACCGGTTATTTTAGGAAATTTGTACCCCAATATTCCATAATCGCACGACCACTAACAAATTTGACGAAGGGACACGCAAAATTTAAATTCGAACGAGAAGAACGACAAGCGTTTGAGCGCCAAAGACTATTCTTACCAATGAAAACCCGTCTTAAATTATATCGCGTAAGCGCGGGACGCAATTACATACTGACGCAAGTATGTTCGGGTATGGCGCAATTCTTTTACAAAAGGATAGCGAGGATGGAAAATTCCATCCGGTGTATTATTCCAGCGGGAAAACTTCGATAGCGGAAATGAAATACCCCAGCTACGAGTTGGAGGTGTTAGCAACTCATCGTTAAAGCATTGCGTGCTGTCCTCTAGATGTCTATACTTACTGGGTATACATTTCACTAGTTGTTACGGATTGTCAAGCGTTTGCGGCGACGTTACGGATGCAACAACGATGTGATGTTTACGCGTAGCCCGATGGGCGATTGATTCTTGGAAGATTTTGATTACACGGTTGAGCATCGTCCATGAACATTGACCCGTATGAATCAGAGACGCATTGAGTAGGTACCCGATACCCAATGTGCTGAATGACCATTGTGAGCGATGTGTGGCGATAACGTGCTCGCTAGGCTTAGACATGCCCAAACAAACGATACGGAGATTTTGAAAGAAATTCGGACAGCCGATAAAAGCCGCGCAAATGGAACGCGATAATTAGGTTTCCTAAGAAACGACCTATTGTACAAACGTGTAGAGGATCGAGTTCCTACTCGTAGTCCCGAAGATGATGCAGGTAGAGATAATACAACGCGCGCACAATAAGGTGGACAATTCTTTGAACTGGAGCGTGGCAAAAAGGAAAAAGATAATAAAACACGATTATTTCTATTTAGAAGGATGCGATTTCCGGTAGCTTTATCCAACACGTGATCGAAAACTGCGTAGTGCGGATTGTGGTTTGCTCGTGAAGAAGTGCTGTCGCAACAGGAAGGCTTCCTAAATGTGTCAAGCAAATAAATACAACGGACCCGTTAGACACTTTCCACGTAGAATCACATCGGGCCCTCTGATACTCTACTCGAAAGAGTTATAAACATCTATTCGTGGTCGTTGACGCATTTACAAAGTTTACGATGTGTTTGGCTGTGGAAAGGAAGGGCACGAAATTGGCAACGAAATCTACTTGGTGTAGGGTGTCGGCCGAAGTCATTGACCGGCTGACAAAACAATCCTCGGTGTTCGGCGTCGAACGCATAATCTCTTTGGTGGCACGGCTGTGGCGATGTTGGCGATGAACATTTGACTGGTGTGACGCTGTTGCGTCTAATTCCGCAGAAATTATGGTAAACGAACCACATCAATGGTGTCGGCAACGCACAACGCTTTTTGAACGATTCGCCGCTGGTAGTACTGGTATGTCACCCTTTGATTATTGGTGGACGCTGGGCGTGAAGAGAGGTTGTTGGCTTACGACGAACAACGCGATGTTGACAGGCACATGAAAACCTTTAAAATTCAGGAAGAATCCTAACCTGCGCGGCGTCAAAGTGGTTTAGGAGTGTAATGTCTGTAGGGTGGATGGGTAGCGCGATGAATGTACAGCCGGCAGTATTACTAATTAACGAATATATTGTTTAAACACACACACACACACACACAAGGTTCACACGGAATAACTAAATACAAAAGCTTATGATACACCTTAGCCTATTCGAGGCTAGCGCTGAGGTACGGTAAAGGCCTAGCACGGAGGCACAGAAAGAATAAAAGCGAAAAGGTCGCGAGTCGTAGCGAGACGACTGTTCTGTTGGATAGCTGCAGGAAGACTACGGAAAGAGTTGGTTGCTAAGGACGTGAATAAGAAGAGCGATCGAGTGTTTGGAAAAAGTCTAGACGAAGGTGGTTACTAGGAAGTAGATAAGCTGAGTGGACCGATGGCGTGATCCGAGTTTCGTTAGTTTATACGAAGAAAGGGGCGAGAGCTTAAGGCATGTGAGAGTGAGAGTGAGTGAGAGAGAGAGAGAGACAGAGAGAGAGAGAGAACGAAAGAAGGCGCCAGAAAAGAGGCACAAAGACTAAACATACCGCCCGCCTCGTCCGATAAGACGAAATAATTAAATAATAATGACTATAGAACAGATTTGTACAACAAACAATAAATAGTAAATTCTAAAAGAGAGAGCACCGCCCGCCGTGACAAATTGTTACAAGTCCACAATTGGTCAGGCGGTGGTGAGCGACCGCGACCGAGAAGTTTCACTCGTCGTTGTCTTGCTGCGGCAGTGGGCAGATTTTGGTTAATGGCCGCTTGAAAGTAGAAGTCGCCGTCTTGACAGTGACCACTCGCACGTAGCCATCCTGACCAGGGTGGGTGTCAATCACCCGTCCAAGGAGCCACTTAGTAGGTGGCAAACGCTCGTCCTTAAGAAGAACCAATGTGTTCACTTCCACGTTAGGGGACGAGATGTTCCACTTGGAACGTTGTTGCAGGTGGTGGAGATATTCATTGCTCCAGCGTTTCCAAAAATGCTCGTACATATTCTGGAGCAACTGCCAGCGAGACAACCGATTTGGCGAGATGTTAAGCGTGGTTGGTTCCGGTGGGCTGGTAAGAGCGCTCCCGATCAGGAAGTGGCCTGGCGTCAGGGCTACTAGATCCTCCGGATGGTTGCTCAGCGGAGAGAGAGGCCGTGAGTTCAAACAGGCCTCTATCTGAGCTAAAATAGTTGTCAATTCTTCAAAGGTCAAAACCCTTTCACCTACAACCCTTCTCAGGTGTTGTTTGACGGACTTCACTCCGGCCTCCCAGATGCCGCCAAAGTGTGGCGCGGCTGGAGGAATAAAGCGCCAGTGAGTTCCGTCGTTGGCTATTATATTCGCTAGGGCCTGTTGTTGAGCAGAAGCCGCGCGGAACAAGGACCGCAATTCCTTGTCGGCTCCCACGAAGGTCGTGCCGTTATCGCTCCAGAGCTCGGAGCACAGTCCTCGTCTTGACGTGAAGCGCCTGAAAGCGGCCAGGAACGCCTCGGACGTGTAATCGCTCACAACCTCAATGTGAACGGCCTTGGTGACGAGGCAGACAAAAAGTGCTATGTAGCCCTTGTAGTGTCGGCCTCCGCGTCCCCTGATGGTCTTCAGATTAATTGGCCCGGCATAGTCGACCCCGCTCCTCAAGAAGGGCCTAGATGGGGTGATGCGGGCCTTAGGTAGGTTACCCATGATTTGGGAACCTGAAGCTGCTCGCTGTCGGAAACACGTAATGCATTTGCGAACGACCGACCGAACGGCACTTCGGCCGCCCACAATCCAAAATTCCCTCAGCAGATGGCTCCATGTTAGTTGAAATCCCCCATGTAAAGTAGACGCATGAGCTGCTGCAATAAGAAGTGTAGTTAAACGAGAATGTCTGGGCAGTATAACCGGATGCTTCTCGGGATAAGACAAAATGCTGGTTTGCAACCGCCCGCCGACACGAAGGATGGATGCTGTGTCCAGGAAGGGTTGAAGACGTCTCAGCGAGCTTTCCCTAGGTAGCGGTTGCCCTTTAGACAGCTGAGCTACCTCCTTGGAGAAGAAGAGATGCTGGGTGCGCCTGATCCACACGTCTCTAGCTTCGGTGAGCTCGTCAGGGGTCAAGGCTTCGGTTTCTCGATCCCCACGATTCCGGGTACTGTTATGTCGAAAGCGTCTCAAGTAGGCTGTTATCCGGATTAATCTGCGTGACGCTGAGAATCGGTACAGCAGTTCGTCCTCCTGGAATGTCGATGCGACATGCACGGCTCTAGGCCGTTCCTCCTCCATCGCAACTCCCTCGTTGGTAATGGAAGATTCCTTTGGCCAGGCTGTGGTCGAACCTTTCAGCCACCGCGGGCCTTCCCACCAGAGAGCACACCGCTCCAGATCGACTGGTGAGAGTCCTCGCGAGGCGTGATCCGCCGGATTGTCCGCCGAAGGGACGTGTCGCCACGTCGCTGATGGCAGCGAGGTCTGGATTTCTGACACCCTATTTCCCACGAAGCAGGTCCATCTAGAGGCATGGGCGCGCAGCCAGCAGAGGACGACTCTCGAATCTGTCCAGGCGAAGATCGCAGGCGATGGCAGGTCGGAAGACTTCAGTATCGTAGTCAGCAACCGAGAAAGCAGGACCGCTCCGCACAGCTCCAGCCGTGGAATACTTATTTGCTTCAGCGGGGCGACCTTGGTCTTAGCTTGCAGTAAGGTTGTCCGTACATCGCCTGACTCGGAGACCACTCGTAGGTATACCACCGCTGCGTATGCCCGCATGGATGCGTCGGAGAAGCCATGAAGTTCGTATTGTTGCACACCGCTCAACTGTCCTGTCCATCTGCTTATCCGAATTTCCGATAAGGCTGGGATCCCACGGCAATAATGTTGCCATTCGTCAGCAAGCTCAGTCGGAAGGTCTTCATCCCATGTTACCTTAAGGAGCCAGAGCTTCTGCAGAGTAAGTTTGGCGGTAACAATGACTGGCGCTACCCAACCAAGCGGATCGAAAAGACGTGCGATGGATGACAGTATCGATCGCTTCGTTGGTCGATCGGTGACCGCAGGTGGTGTTACGGAAAACTGAAATGAGTCGAGAGATGGATTCCAGCTGATACCCAAAGTGCGTACCTGGTCGTCTAGCTCTAAGGATCGTAATGTGTTCTGGAGTCGATCCTCAGCTGGCAGATGTTCGATCAGTTCGTGGTGATTAGCCACCCACTTCCTGAGTTTGAAGCCGCCCGAGCGCAGCAAGTCGATGAGCTCCCGTTGCCGCCTGATAGCGGCCTCCAGACTGTCCGCTCCGGAGAGTGCATCATCGACGTAAAAGTCGTTGCGAAGCGCGTCGGCTCCAAGTGGGAAATTAGCCACCTCATCGTCTGCAAGCTGGTGCAGGGTCCGTATTGCAAGATACGGGGCACAGGCAGTGCCATATGTTACTGTTTGTAACATGTAAGATTTGATGGGCTCCGTTTTGTCGCAACGCCAGACAACACGTTGTAGGTGCGTGTCGTCTGGGTGGACCAGAATCTGACGGAACATCTTCTCGATGTCGGCAGTGAATACGTATCTGTGCGCTCTCCATCTGGTTATGAGAGCAGGCAGAGCTTGCTGCAGAGTTGGCCCAGCGTAGAGGCAGTCATTTAGCGATATCCCATCGGCGGTCTTCTGCGATGCGTTGAAAACGACTCTGATTTTAGTCGTGACGCTGGCTTCTCGTAAGACGGCATGATGAGGCATGTAAAAGGCATTGCTGACGTGATCCTTAGATCCGTCCTGAGCTGGCTCGGCTGTCATGTGTCCGAGTTGGCAGTATTCCTTCATAAAGGCAGGGTATCCGGCAGCCAAAGTAGCGTCTTTGGCGAGGCGGTGTTCCAGGCGAACAAGCTGCCGCCTGGCTATCGATTCGGAGCCACGGAGGTCCGGCACCGGGTCCTGTTTGAAGGGGAGTCGAACAACGTACCTGCCTGTTTTATTGCGAGAATGCGTTGCTCTCCAGAAGGCCTCGCACACCCCTGCCTCTTCAGTAGGTATGGGCTCAGAGGTCGCCTCCTCGATTTCCCAAAAACGTTGAAGTAGACTCGCTTGATCCTTGTCGGTGAAGCAATGAAGTGCGGTCATATGCGGCACCGCTCCAGCGACAGATCCTGTCCCGCTCTCAAACACCGGACCGAACAGCACCCACCCGAAGACTGTTAACTGCGCAGTCGGGTGTCCAGGCGCTCCCTGACGTAGTCCGTCCAACAGTAGCGCACCGTACACGTCCAGTCCGAGAACGACGTCGATGCGCGCGGACGCCGCATAGGTCGGGTCCGCCAGCGTTAACCCATCGAGGTGTGGCCATTTCCTCGTTCCCTCCAGACTTGATGCTCCAGCGTGGGTAAGTCGTGGGAGGATGTATGCACACAGAGGTCTCTTGAAGCTCTCATCACTCGGCGAGTGCAGGTCCACGAGCACCGACGCCTTCACTGACGCCGTCTGAGTGGTTCCCAACCCGTATATTGGGAAATCTGCTCGTTTCCTCGGCAGGCGAAGAAGCTGTGCCGCCGATTCGGTTATGAAGCTGGCCTCTGCTCCAGAGTCGAGGAGAGCCCTCAGACGAACAGAGCGACCAGCGGCCGACCTCAGGATGACCCACGCCGTCGCCAGCAGAATGGTGTGTCGCTCGGATGTTCTCTCCGCGAAATGACAGTTAACCCTGCCAGAGTCCGGCCCCAGTGCTGTCGATGCATCACCTTTCCCTGAGTGTAGAAGAGTATGATGCTTACCCCTACACCGCAAGCAAGTACGACTGGAAGGGCATGCGCTCGTGAGATGGCCCGGGCGTAAGCAGTTTTCACAAATTTTCAAGTATGCCACCGTCCTCCTGCGTTCCTCTGGTGTGCCTCCCTGAAAGGGGGACAGTAGGCGAGGTGGTGCTGCTTCTGACACGACGGACACGGCGGCCTTACGGAGGTGGACAAATGAGCTCTGGCGCCAGAAGTGCGCGGCTTAGAGCTGCCGACCTGAGAGAATGTTGTCGCTGGTGCTGTGGTTTCCAACGCCCGAACATTCGTGTTAATAAATTTCAGGAGTTCCTCGAATGTCGGCGGCGCGCTATCGTTGCCGAGAGACCGTTCCCACTCCCTCCGCAAGACGGGATCAAAGCGTCTCACAGTCAAGTAGACGCAGAAATCGTTCCCCAAGAGGTCCTTTCTTCCTAAGTTTTTAATGGATCTAAGCGTCTTGGTGACCTGATCGTGCAGGGACTTGAGATCCGCCGCAGAATCCCTCTTAATAGCTGGAAGGTTATATAGTGTTTCGAGATGGTTGTGCATTAAAATACGCTTGTTCTCATATCGCTCTCGTAGGGCCGACCAAGCTCCTGGATATTCCTCGTCGGTAACAGGCGAACCGTCTATCATGCTCAACGCCTCGCCCTCCAGACATGTGCGCAAATAGTGCAGCCGCTGCACATTAGACAAGGAAGCATTGTCGTGCACGACCGATTTGAAGAGGTCCCGAAAGGCCTCCCACTCTGTGTATACGCCGCTGAACTTCGGCAAGGAGATACGAGGAAGCGGCGTAGTGGGGGTTGAGAGCGTAAGTGGCGATGACGTCACCGATGGTGTCGCCGGACTGTCGTAGTGCCTGTATAGGATGTTCAGGGCATCTGAATATTGGGATCTGAATTGTTCGCACCAACCTTCCTTTATGTATCGATGAGACGTTGCATTCGGGTCTTCAGTGATCTTAAAATGATTGCTCTTGAAGGCGTTCCAGGTGGCCTTCAGCTCCCCTAACTGTTCTTCTAGCCAACCCTTTGTGGGATTGTCTATTCGTTTAATGTCCCGCAGGCACATGGCGAGGTACGATACTTGTTCCTCCTGCTTGGATATTAGTTTTTGCGTCGTGTTCTTAATGTCGGCGACGGCTTGTTCCGTTGTTTCTTGCATTGTGTGTTGTTTCACTATCACGCACTGAGAGAGTCTTACGCGATTATCTGTTGTTAACGTTCGTACTGCGTTCACGCACTACCGAATCCGGCTCGAAGGACCAAATAATGTTTTCACTCTAACCTGCGCGGCGTCAAAGTGGTTTAGGAGTGTAATGTCTGTAGGGTGGATGGGTAGCGCGATGAATGTACAGCCGGCAGTATTACTAATTAACGAATATATTGTTTAAACACACACACACACACACAAGGTTCACACGGAATAACTAAATACAAAAAGCTTATGATACACCTTAGCCTATTCGAGGCTCTGAGGTACGGTAAAGGCCTAGCACGGAGGCACAGAAAGAATAAAAGCGAAAAGGTCGCGAGTCGTAGCGAGACGACTGTTCTGTTGGATAGCTGCAGGAAGACTACGGAAAGAGTTGGTTGCTAAGGACGTGAATAAGAAGAGCGATCGAGTGTTTGGAAAAAGTCTAGACGAAGGTGGTTACTAGGAAGTAGATAAGCTGAGTGGACCGATGGCGTCATCCGAGTTTCGTTAGTTTATACGAAGAAAGGGGCGAGAGCTTAAGGCATGTGAGAGTGAGAGTGAGTGAGTGAGAGAGAGAGACAGAGAGAGAGAGAGAACGAAAGAAGGCGCCAGAAAAGAGGCACAAAGACTAAACAGTTACCAAAAACGCGTCAACGTTATTATCTGAAATTAGTGCGCTCGCACATAACATCGGCGGAGAAGGCTTTGATTCTTTCGGCAATAATGACCTGGACGAGATGATTGAGGACCAAACTGTCGATGATAGTGACATTATCAATAGTTTGATAGATTATGAAAATACACAAGAAGAACCGGAATCTATTACAGCAGATAAAATATATCCAGGGATCCAGATTTCGAAAAAATTGGAAACGCATTTTCTTAAAATAGATACTGTAGGCATAGGTACGAATGGTGATCGAATGCGTCCGAGTGTGTGTGTGTGTGTGTATGAGTGGCTGCGACCGATTGTTGCGAGTGAGGTATAACGATAGCGTGGTTTTGTTTGAAGAATGCGTGACGTATGTCTCATTATTGCGCGTGTCGACTGTAACGCATTTACAGTGAGCGAGAGAGAATGTAGGTAAGAATGAGAGGATGCGTGTTTTTACGAATGATTGGATGCCGAACCCTTGGGGAAGGACGGGGGTGCATAGCAACGGCCCGGCGAGGAGAGAGTTTTAAGTTGTCGAGCAGCGAAGTTCTAGAGTAGCCGCAGACCAAGACACACGAAGACTTTTTTTTTCTCTCAGACTTTTTTCGATTGTGAATATCCATAGATCTTTTTGTTAATACTAAATAAACCTTTGCACAAAACTTGTTCATGCACAATTACCACCAAAATATCCCATAATACCAACGCGGAAAGACGCTTAAAATTCCAAGAAGAGCTGAGATCATGCATGTCTCACTATCGTCACGTTTACAAGCAATTGACCAGTCGACCGTCGTCACAAAAACTGATCACTGAGTTTATGGTACCAAAAAACAAATCAATTGAAATCCTATCTTCAAGCGACGAAAGCGATTTTCAACCAATTCATCACAAGAGGATGCGCGTTTTGGATTACGACGAGTAGCAGCAAACTATTTAATGTACAATTTGAAAACTTCTCCATGTATATGTACAATGAAGAATTAAATATTTTTAAAATTTCTTTAGGTATAATTTAATTATTTAATTTAATTGAAAGCATTCTCTCACCTATTTCATAAATCACTGATGTATTTTCTAAGTCCGACTTTTTTTATGCGGTCCCTATCCGCCGCATAAAAAAGATTTTAGGTAGTATATCGTACAAAATTGTTTATTATATGTAAGAATTTATAAAATTTTCGAATATTTTTTTGCACGATTTCTTTTATTCGGTCCCTATCCACCGCACAAAAACAGGTTTTACTGTATTCCTTACTTGGGGAAAAATGAACAACGACCATCGTCAATGCTTCTCCGTGAACACGTTGTTCGGAAACTTGTCGAACCATATACAAGCTGTGGAAGGAATATCACGACCCATAACTTTTTCACTAGCATGTCACTCGCGACGAAATTATTGGCCAAAAAAACAACACAAGTTGAAACTATTAGAGGAAATAAAAGAGAACTACCCAAAGCATCCAAACAAACGAAGGATAACATGCCTCGTTTTCGACTTTTCTATATAAATCAGAAAATTGTGTCCTTACAATATATAAAAGCAAAGTGAACAAAAGAGTAGCTGTTCTAAGTTCTAGGCATAAATTTATGAAAATTGATAAAAGTAATAAAAAAAATGTTACCGGACTCTATTCAATTTTATAATAAAACAAAATTTGGAGTTGATATGGCGGATCAATTGGCCAGAAAATATACAGTAAAATCCAG
Organism: Cryptocheilus praepositus; assembly: GCA_033815515.1. Taxonomy (NCBI): domain Eukaryota; kingdom Metazoa; phylum Arthropoda; class Insecta; order Hymenoptera; family Pompilidae; genus Cryptocheilus; species Cryptocheilus praepositus. The sequence goes on from JAWWQZ010000311.1 coordinate 25,491, forward strand.
TTCTCGTAGATGGCCCCTCCAAATATTTTTCAATGTTTTAGATTTGGCTGCTATAAATGCTTGGATTCTTTACAAAGAAGCGACAGGAATACGAATACAATGAAAACAGTTCTTGTTTCAATTAGCAGAACAGCTTTCCACCGATTACAAAGCTGCAAGACAGAAAAATTCATCAGAACATGAAAACCCACAAAGATCAAATACAACATATTCTAACAAAGGAAAAATTTGTCAAGTACAACTTTGCCACGATAACAAAACAAATAATATATGTGAAAAATGTCAAAAGTATGTTTGCAGAAGATGTACACATATAAAGATTTCCACTTTCATTTGCTTAAATTGTACAAATAATGTAAAAATTATTTTTGTTAATACTTACTAATAACTTGTTGTGTGACTGTAAGTAATATAAAAAATATTAAAAATTAATTTTGAACAAATTTCTTTACCCATTAGTTATTTTTTCACAATGCAGTCATTTTGACTGCTTTGTGGCAATGTAGGTATGTAAGTTTCAGTCTTTCTAATGTTAACGACGCCATAAACTCTTTCTGCACCGCGAATAAGGTAATACCCGATCACCAATTCGGGTTTAGATATCTCCGTTCAACCGTGAACGCCGTAACGAAATTCGCATCCGACATTTGCTGGGCACGAAAAGCCGACGAGTGCGTCGGTGCCTGCTTCATCGATTTAGAGCAAGCATTTGACACCGTCTGGCTGGATGAATTATTCTACAAGCTTTTGAAAAAAGGATTTCTCCATCACCTCGTCAAGATGATTTGGGACATCACACATGACCGAACGTTTCATCTAGTATGTGGCCAAGTGCAATCCATTCAACTGTTTCTCGTAAAAAACGGCTTGCAACAAGGCACGGTAAGCTTCCCTATCTTATTCAGCATATTTATCAGTGACCTCTTGTCGATGTGCGGCCTGAATAGGGAAAGAAAGAAATACGCGCTAGCGTTCGCGGACGATTTATTGGTATACGTGAAAGATCCGAAAGTGTCGACGATAAAGAAGGAACTGCAAAGCATCTTCGACAAGATCTGCGACCACTTTCACACTTGGAAATTAAAGATAAACACGAACAAATGCGAAACGATCCTATTCAGACCGTACATATCGCCCATATCTAATACGAATAATGATGTCAGGACTAATTCCAAATTTTTCTACCCTCATGATAACGTGACGAACCGGAGTGAAATTCCACGTAAGGATGTCGTCTGCTACCTTGGCGTGCATCTGGATTTCAAGCTGAACTACAAGGAGCACGTCATCATACAGATCGACAAGGCACAGAAGGCATTCGTTGTCAACAGGGAATTATTCTATTCGAAGTAACTGAATTCCAGGGTCAAAATACTATTCTACAAGGTACTCGTAAGACCCATATTGACTTACGGATGCCAGATTTGGTTTAACATTTGCGCCAGCACCATGGAACGCCGGAGAGTCTTCGAAAGGAAGTGTCTCAGAGCGTGCCTGGGCAAATATAGAACTATAGAGTCAAATTTCACAAAGCTCATTAGTAATAACAAGTTGTATAAAAAGGCCCAAATCGTCAAAATTGACCTCTTCATACTGAAGCTTATACGTAATCATTGGGCCCATATTTATAATATAAGATCAAACGGTTTGATTTTCGCTTCAGTCTTTGCGAACCCTTTATACTTCGAGAAGGCTCGGCACTCGGGTTACATGCCACCGGAGTCCTTCGTTTATCTCGACAGCGAGGGCTTTATTCAAAACAAAGATAACGTCCCCATCATATACCATTTCAATAGAAAGAATTATGATAAAAAAATTGTATACGAAAGAAATCTGGCATCCACTGATAGCAATATGCGTTTTACGTATAGGTTGACTAGTACCGACATCCGAGATGGTTGCAAACTTACGATTGAGTACTGGTGGCTTTAACTTCACGGTTGGCGTCGCCAGTATTGAGATTATGTAGCGGGGACCACTTCGGTTATCGACTCTCGTCAATGCTGAAGTGGCATTCGTTTGTTCACATCTTAAGTGGCGTTTGTTATCATCTCAGATAAACAATTTTTGATGAATCGTCGGCTCCTCGGTAGTATAGTGGTCAGTATCCCATTCTCAACTGAACCTCCGAAGGGAACGGACGTGTCCTCCGATCGCTCCAACCCTCAGGTAGTCACAGAGAATCTCTAACTCTCACCCAAAGTGAAAGTGACAGTGACCTTCGGTGCACAGTGAAGTTACTCAGCGCAGTATACTTAAGCGAAAGTGCATAGTGGTTATTAATTATTAACATAAACAACGAAGAACATTCAGAACGGGTTCCAACCCCAGATACGAACACTTCAAAAATACCCGATGTGACTGTGTCAGCCACACCGCATAAAATTAGAAAAATTGCATCTATCCTGGAGGATAGTGCACATTTAAATGAAAGTACATTAATACACAGAATTACAAGGAAACTTATCAAAGAAAGGACAAAACCCAAAAGACTCGAGCCCAAGCCGAATCTCTTGAAACGTAACGAGACGCCAGTTCAACTCGAACAAGGAAAAAAAATGAAAGGAAAGATGACCACCACCAGCTCTACCATGGAGAAACCTGCACCTTCTTCGCAGCAAGAACAACCTTCATATCAAGAACTACTGGCAATGATACAAGCCCTAAACAAAACGGTCGAAAACCTATCGAAACAGCTGGAAGAGGAGCGAAGAGAGAAGAACCGGCTGAAGAAAAAAGAAGCACCCAAAACAGAAGATATCCAGCAGAAAAACAAATTCGAGGTTCTGACTACCGACGAAGTGAACATGGACACAGACGATTGGCACCCTGTTGAGTCAACCGTGAAAAAACCAATATCCAGGGCACCTAAGGAAATTCAACGCAAGAAAGCGCAAAATTCGAAGATTGACCCTGTACCCAGCACCAGTCAAGGCGCTAGGAATATGGACCAGGCACCGGACACCGAGAAACCCCGTACTCTGCCGAACGAAACTTCGATGAAAAAGAGCAGCAGACCACCGCCCATCATAATTCAAAACAGTTCATCGAAAGCTACCATCAACGTCATACAAAATAGCAGCGAGATAAGGAATTTCTATGTTAAGAAAGTGGGCTTAACCAAACATCTCCTGCACATGGAGACCTTACCTGATTTTAACAAATGTTGCGAAATTTTGAAGCAACACAAAGTAGAATATTTTACTTACACGTCGAAATCAGAAAAATACATAACCGTTCTACTGAAAAATCCCGAAGGAGATTTTGAGGCAGACGAAGTGCTTAGCGCACTAAAAGCAACTGATATCGACCAGGCAAACTTTGTCAGCGTAAAAAAGTTCACAACCCAAAAGTCCATACGCGAGAATAGGAATCTTCCTATTTTTATTGTTCAGTTGTCGCCTGATAGTAAGCCAGACAACCTAAAACAAATAAAAGTTATTCTACATTCCATGATAACATGGGAAAAATTACAAAAAAAGGAAAGGGCTCAGTGCAGGAGATGCCAAAGAGTCGGACACGTTGCATCAAACTGCAACTTAGAATATAGATGTGTGAAGTGCGATGAAAAGCACAATCCAGGAGAGTGCGCTCTTCCTTCGTTGAAAGAAAACGGGGAACATACGGATGTAGCACCGTACTGCATCAACTGCAAAGCTTTCGGTCACCCAGCCTCTTACAGAGGCTGTCCCAAGCTAAAAGAAATTAAACAAAAAATCGAGGAGAAAAAAGCAGCAATAGCCTTGCAGAGGGAGAAAAAAGTCATTAGTCTCACGAAAATGGTAAATCCCGAAATATCTTATAGCGCCATGCTTTCAAACCGCGTAGCCAAAAAGCAAGAAAATAACACAGCACCACAAATTACAGAAGTTAAGACTCAGTCCGCTCCACAGAATCCCCAAAATGCGATACTTGATGATATCAAAAGTCACATTTCAAATATAATAAATAGCCAACTAGCAACACTCGCGAAAGGTATCGCTGCTAACGCGGAAAAAATTAATATCATTGCCGAAGCTCTTGGTTTAGAGTAAACCGGGATGCTTAATTGTTCGCGCAATAACACAAAACGTATAATCGTAGACTGTTTGCGTATTGTCTCGATTAATATCAACTCAATCATCACTAACGAACGAAGAGCCACACTCGTCGGTTGTCTCGAGGAGAAGAAACCGGACGTGGCGCTTCTGTGCGAAACGAAGCTAAGCGCTCGGCACATCCTGCACTTTAAAAACTATAATCTAATCCGTACGGATAGATTAAATGCCAGACAAGGTGGAGGAACCGCAATACTCATTCGCGACGATATTAACCCTTTGGATGCCAGCGGGCCGATCTGTCGGCCCTCGGTTGCTATGCGAAGAATGCCACAGGCCGATGCGAAGACTGATACGGGCCGATGCGATGACTAACACGGGCCGCCGATGCGATGGCTCCGTGCGTTTACATTAAGATTTTCGCTCCTCTGAGTGTCAAGTGTTTTCACTGATGTTTAGTCCTTATCTCTAATACATAGTATCGTATTTCTCTTTGGTTTGAAAATTCATTAGTCGTTCTACCTTTAGTCTCTCGTACGCTGTCTCTTAGTAAAAGTCAAAGTGTTCTTCTGATTTCGTTCGTCTGTAAAATTCGGTTTTAGTAATAATTTTTAATAATAATAGATTCATCCACAATGTCAGAACAATTTGAAAATGAAAGTGCCGAAAGTTTAGTGTTTGATTCATTTGAAAGTGATAGCCAGTTGTCATCAAACATCAATGACGAAAATATATCATCCAGCAGTGATAATTCTTCTATACATCCTGTTGGTCTTACTGCCTCACGAAGACGAAGAATATCTTCATCCGAGAGCACAGTGTTACAAAATTTAGATAGAGAAGAAGATCCAGTCGATACCAATGAAGAAAAGTGGGAAGAAGTATTCGAAGACAGTGATAACTCACCAGAAGACTACAAATTTGAAGAAATACCAGGTCCAAAGCACACACTTCCTCTTACTGCAGCTCCTATAGCTTATTTTTATTTATTTTTTACCAATAGTCTTTTAGACACAATAGTAAAAGAGACAAATGTATATGCAAGCAATTTTTTAACGTCACGACCAAATTTATGCTTGCATTCTCGTTTACGAAAATGGACACCTATAACCATACCTGAGCTGAAAGCATTCATCGCTTGCCTAATAAATATGGGTATAAATAAGCGACCAAGTATTGCATCCTATTGGTTCACTAACAATTCTCAGCATTTGCCATGGTTCCATCAAATGTTTTCAAGAAATCGTTTCCAACTGATTCTAAAATTCTTTCATATTGCCGATACGGAAAATCTTCCTCCACCCGGACGACCTGGATATGACCCGTGTGCTAAAATTCAACCACTTATTGAACATGCCAATACATTATTCAGACTTTACTACACACCCCATCAGCAGTTGAGTATCGATGAAAGCTTAGTTGGAACCAAAAACCACACGCAACTCTTACAATATTTCCCAAACAAGCATCACCATCGGGGGGGGATAAAATTTTGGATGCTGTGTGACTCTGTCGCAAACTATTGTTTGGCATTTTTTATATACAGAGGAGCAAGAAGTAACATAGATAAGTCTGAAATTAAAAAGAATGGCTTGGCGTACACTGTAGTAATGCAGTTATTGAAAATGGGGAATTACCTTTCAAAGGGCTACCATATTTTCATGAATAATTTTTTTACGTCAATACCCCTGGCAAAGAATTTGTATGGACTCGGAACCTATATTACTGGCACAATTCGCCGCAATAGAAAATGTTTACCGAAGAAACTAACAGAAAGATTTGCTGTAGCAGAAACAAAATATTTTCGTCAAGGCCCTATCCTCACCGTTGGATTCAGAGAAAAAAAATCTCAACGTTTTCCTGTTCTTCTTTTGTCCACTAAAGCCAAAGCAGAAAGTAGCACACATTTCCATATACATAGAGTTCATAATACAGAGACAGTGAAACCGTCCGTTATACAGTCATACAATAATTACATGGGTGGAATTGACACATCTGATATGATGTTATACACATATCTAGATGAAAGGCGGACTGTAAAGTATTGGAAAAAAATTTGCTTCAACATATTTTCGAGAATGATTCTAAACAGTTACATAATTTACAAAGAAAGTCTCCCCTCTGAGAAAAAGCCTATATCACGTTTGAATTTTATAATTAATATTGTTGAGCATCTTGGAAGTGAGTGGCTCCTGGAGAAGAACAACAAATCTACTGTGGAATCAATAGAATTATTAAAATTACCTGGAAAGAAAGAAAAGGAATGTTGTGTGTGTAGTAAGAGACGAAAATTTGACGAAGGAAAGCGGAGAAGGTCCCGGACAATCTGTTCAAAGTGCGAGAAGGGCCTTCATAGTGAATGCTTCCCAAAGCACAAATGTTATAATGAAAACTTTATGTCACAACATTAAAAATTTCTTTCAATTTTAAACACATGTATAAATAACTAATGTGTGTGATATTACTGTAAAAATAATTTTCTACGTATATTTTACATGATTCAAATATTAAAATTTACATTATTTGTAAATAAATATTTTATTACATTAACATTGAATTCAATATCCTTTTAGTCTGAAAAAAATAACTACTACAATTTTCCTCCAGAAAATGGACATTTTTTTTTTAATAAAGCAATTCATAGAAGCGTGAGTATCAAATCGGCCATCGCATCGGCCCGTGGCATTCTTCGCACATACCGCGCAGATGGGCCTGGCATCCAAAGGGTTAAATACAAATCCATACAGCCAGCTTGTACGAGGAACAGTGTTAGTCTCGAGACAACAGTGCTCGTGATTAACATGTTAACAATAGAAAACTTTTCCTGATTGCTGCATACGCGACGAGTAATTGTAAAAAGGAATTTATGGCTGAATTAAAGGGCCTCTTCGAAGTGCTACGGCTCGACGACCCAAACCATTATTATTTGCTAGCGGGCGACCTCAACGCGAAACATACGGACTGGGGAAACCCTATTACAAACGCAGGTGGCACTTCCCCCCGAAAGTGGCACAATGAAAATCAAATAGTGTACAAATGTTCATTTCTTAGCACGGCCAAACCCTCTTATCCGAAGAGTGGGGCTTTCATAGACTTGTGTCTCGCGGATAACAGAATTAAATTTCACGACTTACCCGTCCACAATAAGTTAGACACTTTTGAATATGACAGTGACCATCGCGCCATAACCACACGAATTACCATTCCTTCGACTGACACATTACAGTTTGAAGAAATAGAGACCCCCATTATACATAATTTTAACAAAGCAAATTGGACGATGTTTAAGGCAACCCTCGACGAGAATGACGATCTAGACATACCGAATGACCGCAATTTAAAAACAACCGAAATAGACACGTACATTGAGGCGTTGAACGTAAAGACACGCCACGCGATTGAATGCTCGGTCCCGCGAGTTAATACCAATTACAACTCAACGGACAGATACATAAATTCAAAAATAAAAGAACTACGCAAGCACAAGAGCCGCTTAATTACCCAGTTAAACAGACTCACAAGAATAGAAAATTATTTGCCAATCAATGAACCGCTGATTAAAGTCTTAAAAACATTGCTAAAAAACGTCAGATATGAGCTGAAAAAAGCCTTCCAGGAGTCCGTTAACGATTACTGGAAGAGCAAAATCACGAACCTATCTGTACGTAACTCAAAAGAACTCTTTCCCACGGTAAGAAACGTCTTCCATGGAAAAGAGGATAAAGAAATCGAGACTCTCAAAATCCCGCGTGACAGAACAACCATTCTCGAGAGGGCTGGTATAAACGTAGACAACATGCAACTAGACGCTGACGACAGATACACGTTTTCGGACACCCAAGAGAAACTCAACATTTTGGGTGCACATTTTGAAGCTGCCCATATGCAGAACAATGCCATGGGCAAGGAGCGCCTGGGTAGCATCATTTCCCAAAAAATAGAAAGTTTCAGGAACGAAATGGACACTGACAGACGCAACGAGACAACCGTCTGTAAATTTACACCAACGAACCATGCTGATGATCCCAATCCCAACGAGATACCCATAAATTACTTCACATCATACACCAAACTGTCCGTCACATTCAAAGAGCTAAATAACAAAAAATCATCCGGGTTTGATAATATGCCGAATATAGTTTTAAAAAGTTTAACGCCGCGTTACATATTTTACTACGCGATTTTATTCAATAATTGCTTGAACTTATCGTATTTCCCTACCGTGTGGAAAACGGCAAAACTTATAACCATTAAGAAAAAAGATAAAAAGGGTAGCGAGCCAGGTAGCTACAGACCTATTAGTCTGCTACCGAATATTAGCAAGGTCTTCGAGACGACCATTAATAATGCCATAAATACCTTTTGCAAAGCGAATGAAGTAATACCTGAACATCAATTTGGGTTCAGGTACCAACATTCGACCGTGCACGCCATAACAAAATTCACATCTGATATTTGTTGGGCAAGAAACGCCGGCGAATGCGTCGGTGCCTGTTTTATAGATTTAGAAAAAGCGTTTGACACCGTCTGGCTCGATGGATTATTTTTCAAACTTCTGAAAAAAGGATTCCCGAATCATCTAGTTAAGATAATCTGGAACATGGTCCATGAACGAAAGTTTCGCGTGGTATGTGGTCAGGAGCAATCATGTGACGTATTTCACGTGAATAATGGCCTGCAACAGAGCACGGTAAATTCACCCATCTTGTTTAGCATTTTTATTAGTGATCTTTTGTCGATGTACGGTTTGAATAGTGACAAAAACAAATACGCCTTGGCGTTCGCGGACGACTTGCTGGTCTATGTGAAAGATGAGAAAGTGTCGACGATTAAGAAGGAGCTGCAAAGCACCTTCGATAAAGTCTGCGACTACTTCCACACATGGAAGCTAAAGATAAACGCGAAGAAATGCGAAACGATACTGTTCAGACCGTACATATCCAAGATATCCAATGCGAGTAACGATGTTAGAGTTAATTCCAAATTTTTCTGTCTCCATGATAATGTGACGAGCCAAAGTGAAATCCCACGCAAGGACGTCGTTCGCTACCTTGGCGTGCATCTGGATTTCAAGCTCAACTTCAACGATTATGTCATGATGCAGATAGAGACAGCACAGAAGGCCTTCATCGTCAACCGGAGACTCTTCTACTCAAAACAACTCCACGCACCCATTAAAATATTATTTTACAAGTTACTAGTAAGACCCATATTGACTTATGGATGCCAGATTTGGTTCAATGTTAGTGCAAGTACCATGGAACACCTGAGAGTTTTCGAAAGAAAATGCCTCAGAGCGTGCCTGGGAAAATATAGAACGCCGGAGTCAAATTTCACTAAGCTCATTAGTAACAACAAGCTGTATGAAGAGGCCCAAATCATCAGAATTGACCTCTTCATACTGAAGCTTATACGTAACCATTGGGCCAATATTTATAATATTAGATCTAACGGTTTGATTTTCGCCTCAGTCTTTCCAAACCCTTTATATTTCGAGAAAGCTCGGCACTCGGGTTACATGCCGCCGGAGTCCTTCGTTTATCTCGATAGCGAGGGCTTCATTCAAAATAAAGATAACGTCCCTATAATATACCATTACAATAGGAAAACATACGATAAGAGAATTGTATACGAAAGGAATATGGCATCCGATGATAGCAATATGCGTTTTACTTATAGATTAACTAGTACCGACATCCGAGATGGTTGCAGACCCTCGGCTGAGAAGTACTGGTGGCTTTAACCTCATGGTGGGGATCACCAGTATTGAGATTATGTAATAGGAACCCTTGAGTCAGCGACTCCTGTCAATGCTGAAGGGCCCTTCACTTGTTTATATCTCAAGTGGTGTCTGTCATCGTCTCGGATAAACAATTTTTGTTGAGTCGTCGGCTCCTCGGTAGTATAGTGGTCAGTATCCCCCCATTCTCAACCGAACCTCCGAAGGGAACGGACGTGTCCTCCGATCGCTCCAACCCTCAGGTAGTCACAGAGAATATCTTACTCTCACCCAAAGTGAAAGTGACAGTGACCTTCGGTGCACAGTGAAGTTACTCAGCGCAGTATACTTAAGCGAAAGTGCATAGTGGTAATTAATTATTAACATAAACGACGAAGAACATTCAGCAGGGGTTCCAACCCCAGATACGAACACTACAAAAATACCCGATGTGACAGTGTCAGCCACACCGCATAAAATTAGAAAAATTGCATCTATCCTGGAGGATAGTGCACATTTAAATGAAAGTACGTTAATACACCGAATAACAAGAAAACTTATCAAGGAAAGGACGAAACCCAAAAGACTCGATCCTAAGCCGAATCTCTTGAAACGCAACGAGACGCCAGTTCAACTCGAACAAGCAATAAAAATGAAAGGAAAGACGGCCACCACCAGCTCTACCATGGAGAAACCTGCACCTCCTTCGCAGCAAGAACAACCTACGTACCAGGAACTACTGGCAATGATTCAAGCCCTCAATAAAACGGTGGAGAATTTATCAAAACAATTGGAAGAAGAACGAAAAGAAAAGAACCGGTTGAAGAAAAAAGAAGTACCTACGAAAGAAGATATCCAACAAAAAAATCAATTCGAGGTTTTGAGTACCGACGAAGCGAGCATGGATACTGACGATTGGCATACTGTCGAATCAACCACGAAAAAACCAAGAACCAGGGCACCCAAGGAAATCCAACGCAAGAAAGCGCAAGAATCGAAGATGGACCCGATACCCAGCACCAGTCAAGCCGCTAGGAATATGGACCAGGCACCGGACAACAGGAAACACCGTACTCTACCGAACGAAACCTCGATGAAAAAAAGCAGCAGACCACCGCCCATCATAATCCAGAACAGTTCATCGAAAGCTACCATCAACACCATACAGAACAACAGCGAGGTAAGGAACTTTTATGTTAAGAAAGTGGGTTTAACTAAACATCTTCTGCACGTGGAGACCTTACCTGATTTTAATAAATGTTGCGAAATTTTGAAACGGCACAAAGTAGAATATTTTACTTACACGCCAAAATCCGAAAAAAACGTAACCGTGCTTCTGAAGAATCTCGAAGGAGATTTTGAGGCAGACGAAGTGCTTAGCGCACTAAAAGCAACTAATATCGATAACGTAAACTTCATTAGCGTGAAAAAGTTCACCACGCAAAAATCCATTCGCGAGAATAGAAATCTGCCTATTTTCATCGTCCAATTGTCACCAGAAAGCAAGCCAGACAACTTAAAGCAGCTTAAAGTCATTTTACATTCCATGATAACATGGGAAAAATTACAAAAAAAGGAAAGGGCTCAGTGTAGAAGATGCCAAAGAGTTGGACACGTTGCATCAAACTGCAACTTAGAATATAGATGCGTGAAGTGCGATAAAAAGCACAATCCAGGAGAGTGCGCTCTTCCTTCGTTGAAAGAAAACGGAGAACATACGGATGTAGCACCGTACTGCATCAATTGCAAAACTTTCGGCCACCCAGCTTCTTACAGAGGCTGTCCCAAGCTAAAAGAAATAAAACAAAAAATCGAGGAGAAAAAAGTAGCAATAGCCTTGCAGAGAGAGAAAAAAGTCATTAGTCTCACGAAAATGGTAAACCCCGGTATATCTTATAGCGCCATGCTTTCAAACCGCGTAACCAAAAAGCAAGAAAGTAACGAACCACCACAAATTGCACAAGTTAAGACTCAGTCCGCTCCACAGAATCCCCAAAACGCGATACTTGATGATATCAAAAGTCACATTTCAAATATAATAAACAGCCAACTAGCAACACTCGCGAAAGGTATCGCTGCTAACGCGGAAAAAATTAATATCATTGCCGAAGCTCTTGGTTTAGAGTAAACCGGGATGCTTAATTGTTCGCGCAGTAACACAAAACGTATAATCGTAGACTGTTTGCGTATCGTCTCGATTAATGTTAACTCAATTATCACTAACGAACGAAGAGCCACACTTGTGGATTGTCTCGAGGAGAAGAAACCGGACGTGGCGCTTCTGTGCGAAACGAAGCTAAGCGCTCGGCACATCCTGCACTTTAACACGTTGACGTGGCGCAGCGTTTTGCGAAATGTAAATAGCAAGTATTGGAGACCAAAGAATCGCGCTCGAATATTTTGGATCTTCAGTAAAATCTCTGCACTTTGACCCCCAAAAACTATAATCTAGTCCGTACGGATAGATTAAATGCCAGACAAGGTGGAGGAACCGCAATACTCATTCGCGACGATATTAAATACAAATCCATACAGCCAGCTTGTACGAGGAACAGTGTTAGTCTCGAGACAACAGTGCTCGTGATTAACATGTTAGACAATAGAAAACTTTTCCTGATTGCTGCATACGCGACGAGTAATTGTAAAAAGGAATTTATGGCTAAATTGAAGGGCCTCTTCGAAGTGCTACGGCTCGACGACCCAAACCATTATTATCTGCTAGCGGGCGACCTCAACGCGAAACATACGGACTGGGGAAACCCTATTACAAACGCACGTGGCACTTCCCTCCGAAAGTGGCACAACGAAAATGAAATAACGTACAAGTGTTCATTCTTTAGCACGGCCGAGCCTTCGTACCCCAAGAGCGGAGCTTTCATTGATTTGTGTCTCGCGGACAGTAGAATAGAATTTCTCGACCTGCTCGAACATAGCAAACTAGATACTTTTGAATATGACAGTGACCATCGTGCCATATCTGCAAAAATCTCTATCCCATCAACCGAGACGTTAGTGTTCGAAGAAATTGAATCTAAAACAGCCTACAACTTTAACAAAGCCGACTGGACGACATTTAAAACTGCCCTCGATGAGAGTGACGATCTGGACATACCAAATGACCGGAACCTAAACCTAAAAGAAATAGACATATACATCGAAAAATTAAACTCAAAGACACGCGATGCGATTGAGTGTTCTGTCCCGTGCGTCAATGCCAATTATAACTCAACGGATAGATACCTGAATCCAAAAATAAAAGAACTTCGGAAACAGAAAAGCCGCATAATTACACGGATAAACAGACTCACAAAAATAGAAAATTACATGCCGGTAAATGACGCGCTGATTAAAACCTTAAAGCAGGTATTAAGATACGTCAGATACGAGCTGAAGAAAGCCTTCCACGAATCTGTTAACGACTATTGGAAAACTAAAATCTCAGATCTATCTGTTCGCAATTCAAAAGAACTCTTTCCCGCGGTAAGAAATATCTTCCGTGGAAAAGAGGACAACGAAATTAAAACCTTAAAAATCCCTCGTGACAGAACGGCCATTCTCGAAAGGGCTGACATAGACACAGACAAAATAAACGCAGACGCAGACGACAAATACACGTTCTCTGACCCTCAAGAGAAACTGAATATCCTGGGTGCTCACTTTGAAGCCGCTCACACACAAAACAATGCCATGGGCAAAGAACGTCTGAGCAGCATAATCTCACAAAAAATAGAAAGTTTCAAAAATGAATTGGACAGTGACCGACGTAACTCATCAACCATCTGCCAATTCTCAGACACAAACAAAGCGGACGATCCCAACCCAAACAACATTCCTGCCAACTATTTTACATCCTATCCCAAACTGACTGTCACATTCAAACGGTTAAATAACAAAAAATCGTCGGGTTTCGACAACATACCAAATATAGCATTGAGAAACTTGACGCCGCGCTATATATTCTATTACGCGATTTTATTCAATAACTGCTTAAATCTGGCATACTTTCCCACAACCTGGAAAACCGCGAAACTTATAACAATAAAGAAAAAAGATAAAGAGGGTAGCGAGCCAGGTAGTTACAGACCGATCAGTCTGTTACCGAATATTAGTAAAGTCTTCGAAACGACCATTAACGACGCCATAAACTCCTTCTGCACCGCGAATAAGGTAATACCCGATCACCAATTCGGGTTCAGGTACCGCCATTCAACCGTACACGCCATAACGAAATTCACATCCGACATTTGCTGGGCACGAAACGCCGACGAGTGCGTTGGTGCTTGTTTCATCGATTTAGAGAAAGCGTTTGACACTGTCTGGCTGGATGGATTATTCTACAAGCTTTTGAAAAAAGGATTTCCCATTCACCTCGTCAAGATGATTTGGGACATGACACATGAGCGAACGTTTCATGTAGTATGTGGCCAAGTGCAATCCAGTCAACTGTTTCTCGTAAAAAACGGCCTGCAACAAGGCACGGTAAACTCCCCTATCTTGTTCAGCATATTTATCAGCGACCTCTTGTCGATGTACGGCCTGAATAGGGAAAGAAATAAATACGCGTTAGCGTTCGCGGACGATTTATTAGTATACGTGAAAGATCCGAAAGTATCGACGATAAAAAAGGAACTGCAAAGCATCTTCGACAAGATCTGCGACCACTTTCACACTTGGAAATTAAAGATAAACACGAACAAATGCGAAACGATCCTATTCAGACCGTACATATCGCCCATATCTAATGCGAATAATGATGTCAGGACTAATTCCAAATTTTTCTGCCTTCATGATAACGTGACGAACCGGAGTGAAATCCCACGCAAGGACGTCGTCCGCTACCTTGGCGTGCATCTGGATTTCAAGCTGAACTACAACGAGCACGTCATCATACAGATCGACAAGGCGCAGAAGGCATTCATTGTCAACAGGAAATTATTTTATTCGAAGCAACTGAATGCCAGGGTCAAAATACTATTCTACAAGTTACTCGTAAGACCCATATTGACCTACGGATGCCAGATTTGGTTTAACATTTGCGCCAGCACCATGGAACGCCTGAGAGTCTTCGAAAGGAAGTGCCTCAGAGCGTGCTTGGGCAAATATAGAACTATAGAGTCAAATTTCACGAAGCTCATTAGTAACAACAAGCTGTAGGAAGAGGCCCAAATCGTCAGAATTGACCTCTTCATACTGAAGCTTATACGTAATCATTGGGCCAATATTTATAATATCAGATCAAACGGTTTGATTTTCGCTTCAGTCTTTCCGAACCCCTTATATTTCGAGAAAGCTCGGCACTCGGGTTACATGCCGCCGGAGTCCTTCGTTTATCTCGACAGCGAGGGCTTTATTCAAAACAAAGATAACGTCCCCATCATATACCATTTCAATAGAAAGAATTATGATAAAAAAATTGTATACGAAAGAAATCTGGCATCCAGTGATAGCAATATGCGTTTTACGTATAGGTTGACTAGTACCAACATCCGAGATGGTTGCAAGCCTACGATTGAGAAGTACTGGTGGCTTTAACTTCACGGTTGGCGTCGCCAGTATTGAGATTATGTAGCGGGGACCACTTCAGTTATCGACTCTCGTCAATGCTGAAGTGGCATTCGTTTGTTTAAATCTTAAGTGGTGTTTGTTATCATCACGGATAAACAATTTTTGATGAATCGTCGGCTCCTCGGTAGTATAGTGGTCAGTATCCCCATTCTGACTTGAGCTGCCGAAGGGTTCAGACGTGTCCCTTGACCGCTCCGACTCACAGGTAGCAAGTTTGAATTTCAAAAGTTTCCCGAAGTGACAGCAAGTTGGGGCAACTCAATAGCAAAGTGCTACCGTGAGGTTCACTTAATTGCAAAGTGTGACAGTGTGTATTAATAATTAATAATCATCGAAAATACTGAAGACTCAAAAGGGGCTTTATCCCCAGTTAGTGCAACAGAACCGGAACACAAACCTAATGTGACAGTGTCAGTGACGCTAATTAAAATCCAAAGAATTGCATCTATCCTTGCGGATAATGCAAATCTGAATGAACACTTAATCATTCAATGAGCGACACGCCAGTGCATCAAGGATAAAGCTAAACCTAAAAGGCTTGACCCTAAGCCGAACTTATCCAAACGAAAACAGACGTCAGTACAGGCAGTACAATTAAAAAACATGAAAACAAAAGTGAGCAAAGTCGAGAACACCATAAAAATGAGCGCATCGCAGCCCGGAACGAGCCAAACACAAAAACCCTCCTACCAGGAATTGTTGGATATGGTCGCTAATCTGACCAAAACGGTAAACGAACTGATGAAGCAGCTCAATGAACAAAACAGTTCTAAAGCTCAAGATAAAGAAAACCAAGCATCGAAACAAGAAGACGTCGAAACAGCAAACAAATTCGACGCTCTCAAGATAAACGAGGCAGAGGGTGAAGCCATGGAAACGGAAGAATGGCATCTCGTGGGATCCCCCGTGAAGAAACGTACCAAGGTGATGAAGGGGATTCACAATCTCCAGGAGAGCAAGACGGAACCAAGACCCGCCAACAATCAAACCACAAAGCAAACTAATCAGGCATCAACAATGAAGAAACCGCATCCCAGTTCGATGGAAACGACTCCAACGACGAAGCGGAGCAGCAAACCGCCACCAATCATCATTCAAAACAGTTCATCTAAAGCTACCATCAACGTCATACAAAATAGCAGCGAGGTAAGGAATTTCTATGTTAAGAAAGTGGGCTTAACCAAACATCTCCTGCACGTACAGACCTTACCTGATTTTAACAAATGTTGCGAAATTTTGAAGCGACACGAAGTAGAATATTTTACTTACACGCCGAAATCAGAAAAAACCTAACCGTTCTACTGAAAAATCTCGAAGGAGATTTTGAGGCAGACGAAGTGCTTAGCGCACTAAAAGCAACTGATATCGACCAGGTAAACTTTGTCAGCGTAAAAAAGTTCACGACGCAAAAATCCATACGCGAGAATAGGAATCTTCCTATTTTTATTGTTCAGTTGTCGCCTGATAGTAAGCCAGACAACCTAAGACAAATAAAAGTTATTCTACATTCCATGATAACATGGGAAAAATTACAAAAAAAGGAAAGGGCTCAGTGCAGGAGATGCCAAAGAGTCGGACACGTTGCATCAAACTGCAACTTAGAATATAGATGCGTGAAGTGCGATAAAAAGCACAATCCAGGAGAGTGCGCTCTTCCTTCGTTAAAAGAAAACGGGGAACACGTGGATGTAGCACCGTACTGCATCAACTGCAAAACTTTCGGCCACCCAGCCTCTTACAGAGGCTGTCCCAAACTTAAGGAAATTAAACAAAAAATCGAGGAAAAAAAAGCAGCAATAGCCGCGCAGAGGGAGAAAAAGATAATTAATCTCACTAAAATAGTAAACCCCGGAATATCTTATAGTGCCATGCTTTCGAATCGCGTAGCTAAAAAGCAGGAAAATAACCAAGCACCTCAAATCACAGTCCAGACTCAGTCCGCTCCACAGATCCCCCAAAACGCGATACTAGATGATATCAAAAGCCACATTTCGAATATAATAAACAGCCAACTAGCAACACTCGCGAAAGGTATCGCTGCTAACGCGGAAAAAATTAATATCATTGCCGAAGCTCTTGGCTTAGAGTAATCCGGGATGCTTAATTGTTCGCGCAGTAATACAAAACGTATAATCGTAGACTGTTTGCGTATCGTCTCGATTAATGTTAACTCAATTATCACTAACGAACGAAGAGCCACACTTGTGGATTGTCTCGAGGAGAAGAAACCGGACGTGGCGCTTCTTTGCGAAACGAAGCTAAGCGCTCGGCACATTCTGCACTTTAAAAACTATAATCTAGTCCGTACGGATAGATTAAATGCCAGACAAGGTGGAGGAACCGCAATACTCATTCGCGACGATATTAAATACAAATCCATACAGCCAGCTTGTACGAGGAACAGCGTTAGTCTCGAGACAACGGTGCTCGTGATTAACATGTTAGACAATAGAAAACTTTTCCTAATTGCTGCATACGCGACGAGTAATTGTAAAAAGGAATTTATGGCTGAATTGAAGGGCCTCTTCGAAGTGCTACGGCTCGACGACCCAAACCATTATTATCTGCTAGCGGGCGACCTCAACGCGAAACATACGAACTGGGGAAACCCTATTACAAACGCACGTGGCACTTCCCTCCGAAAGTGGCACAATGAAAATCAAATAGTGTACAAATGTTCATTTCTTAGCACGGCCAAACCCTCTTATCCGAAGAGTGGGGCTTTCATAGACTTGTGTCTCGCGGATAACAGAATTAAATTTCACGACTTACCCGTCCACAATAAGTTAGATACTTTTGAATATGACAGTGACCATCGCGCTATAACCACACGAATTACCATTCCTTCGACTGACACATTACAGTTTGAAGAAATAGAGACCCCCATTATACATAATTTTAACAAAGCAGACTGGACGATGTTTAAGGCAACCCTCGACGAGAATGACGATCTAGACATACCGAATGACCGCAATTTAAAAACAACCGAAATAGATACGTACATTGAGGCGTTGAACGTAAAGACACGCCACGCGATTGAATGCTCGGTCCCGCGAGTTAATACCAATTACAACTCAACGGACAGATACATAAATTCAAAAATAAAAGAACTACGCAAGCACAAGAGCCGCTTAATTACTCAGTTAAACAGACTCACAAGAATAGAAAATTATTTGCCAATCAATGAATCGCTGATTAAAGTCTTAAAAACATTGCTAAAAAACGTCAGATATGAGCTGAAAAAAGCCTTCCAGGAGTCCGTTAACGATTACTGGAAGAGCAAAATCACGAACCTATCTGTACGTAACTCAAAAGAACTCTTTCCCACGGTAAGAAACGTCTTCCGTGGAAAAGAGGATAAAGAAATCGAGACTCTCAAAATCCCGCGTGACAGAACAACCATTCTCGAGAGGGCTGGTATAAACGTAGACAACATGCAACTCGACGCTGACGACAGATACACGTTTTCGGACACCCAAGAGAAACTCAACATCTTGGGTGCACATTTTGAAGCTGCCCATATGCAGAACAATGCCATGGGCAAGGAGCGTCTGGGTAGCATCATTTCCCAAAAAATAGAAAGTTTCCGGAACGAAATGGACACTGACAGACGCAACGAGACAACCATCTGTAAATTTACACCAACGAACCATGCTGATGATCCCAATCCCAACGAGATACCCATAAACTACTTCACATCATACACCAAACTGTCCGTCACATTCAAAGAGCTAAACAACAAAAAATCATCCGGGTTTGATAATATACCGAATATAGTTTTAAAAAGTTTAACGCCGCGTTACATATTTTGCTACGCGATTTTATTCAATAATTGCTTGAACTTGTCGTATTTCCCTACCGTGTGGAAAACGGCAAAACTCATAACCATTAAGAAAAAAGATAAAAAGGGTAACGAGCCAGGTAGCTACAGACCTATTAGTCTGCTACCGAATATTAGCAAGGTCTTCGAGACGACCATTAATAATGCCATAAATACATTTTGCACCGCGAATGAAGTAATACCTGAACATCAATTTGGGTTCAGGTACCAACATTCGACCGTGCACGCCATAACAAAATTCACATCTGATATTTGTTGGGCAAGAAACGCCGGCGAATGCGTCGGTGCCTGTTTTATAGATTTAGAAAAAGCGTTTGACACCGTCTGGCTCGATGGATTATTTTTCAAACTTCGGAAAAAAGGATTCCCGAATCATCTAGTTAAGATAATCTGGAACATGGTCCATGAACGAAAGTTTCGCGTGGTATGTGGTCAGGAGCAATCATGTGACGTATTTCACGTGAATAATGGCCTGCAACAGGGCACGGTAAATTCACCCATCTTGTTTAGCATTTTTATCAGTGACCTTTTGTCGATGTACGGTCTGAATAGTGACAAAAACAAATACGCCCTGGCGTTCGCGGACGACTTGCTGGTCTATGTGAAAGATGAGAAAGTGTCGACGATTAAGAAGGAGCTGCAAAGCACCTTCGATAAAGTTTGCGACTACTTCCACACATGGAAGCTAAAGATAAACGCGAAGAAATGCGAAACGATACTGTTCAGGCCGTACATATCCAAGATATCCAATGCGAGTAACGAGGTTAGAGTTAATTCCAAATTTTTCTGTCTCCATGATAATGTGACGAGCCAAAGTGAAATCCCACGCAAGGACGTCGTTCGCTACCTTGGCGTGCATCTGGATTTCAAGCTCAACTTCAACGATCATGTCATGATGCAGATAGAGAAAGCACAGAAGGCCTTCATCGTCAACCGGAGACTCTTCTACTCGAAACAGCTCCACGCACCCATCAAAATATTATTCTACAAATTACTAGTAAGACCCATATTGACTTATGGATGCCAGATTTGGTTCAATGTTAGTGCAAGTACCATGGAACACTTGAGAGTTTTCGAAAGAAAATGCCTCAGAGCGTGCCTGGGAAAATATAGAACGCCGGAGTCAAATTTCACTAAGCTCATTAGTAACAACAAGCTGTATGAAGAGGCCCAACTCATCAGAATTGACCTCTTCATACTGAAGCTTATACGTAACCATTGGGCCAATATTTATAATATTAGATCTAACGGTTTGATTTTCGCCTCAGTCTTTCCGAACCCTTTATATTTCGAGAAAGCTCGGCACTCGGGTTACATGCCGCCGGAGTCCTTCGTTTATCTCGACAGCGAGGGCTTCATTCAAAATAAAGATAACATCCCTATAATATACCGTTACAATAGGAAAACATACGATAAGAGAATTGTATACGAAAGGAATATGGCATCCGATGATAGTAATATGCGTTTTACTTATAGATTAACTAGTACCGACATCCGAAATGGTGGCAGACCCTCGGTTGAGAAGTACTGGTGGCTTTAACCTCATGGTTGGGATCACCAGTATTGAGATTATGTAATGGGAACCCTCCAGTCATCGACTCCTGTCAATGCTGAAGGGCCCTTCGCTTGTTTATATCTGAAGTGGTGTCTGTCATCGTCTCGGATAAACAATTTTTGTTGAGTCGTCGGCTCCTCGGTAGTATAGTGGTCAGTATCCCCGCCTGTCACGCGGGAGACCGGGGTTCGATTCCCCGCCGGGGAGGAGTTTATATTTTTGATGTTATTCATTTTGTAATGTATAATATTTAATTAATTTAATAAACATTATCTTTTGTCTCCCCTCCCTTTCCTTCCTTCTTTCATTATTGTATAGTTTTTTGCCAATTTTCTATACTTGTAAGATCAATTATTGTAATAAGTAATTTTACTTCATAAAAATTTATCCCCGTAGCATTAAGTGCCTTGTACATATTGTTATTTTTCTAAGACTGCGAGTGCTC
This sequence comes from Cryptocheilus praepositus, assembly GCA_033815515.1. NCBI lineage: Eukaryota > Metazoa > Arthropoda > Insecta > Hymenoptera > Pompilidae > Cryptocheilus > Cryptocheilus praepositus. The sequence goes on from JAWWQZ010000311.1 coordinate 46,653, forward strand.
GTCCCAGAGCCATTAGTCTGTAGGATTGTTTTTGTTATTTGTTAACCTTTTTTGTATGTTTAGGTTTATTGCGTCGCATTATATATTTATTGTATTATTTTGTTACGGCACAATAAACATACGTTGCAAAAAAAAAAAAAAAAAGTGGTCAGTATCCCCGCCTGTCACGCGGGAGACCGGGGTTCGATTCCCCGCCGGGGAGGAATATATTTTTGATTTTATTTCATTTTACAATGCATAATATTTAATTAATTTAATAAACATTATCTTTTGTCTCCCCTCCCTTTCCTTCCTTGAGTTACTGTTGTATAGTTTTTTGCCGATTTTCTGTACCTGTAAGACCAATTATTGTAATAAGTAATTTTACTTCACAAAAATTTATCCCCGTAGCATTAAGTGCCTTATACATATTGTTATTTTTCTAAGACTGCGGGTGCTCGTCCCAGAGCCATTAGTCTGTAGGATTGTTTTTGTTATTTGTTAACCTTTTTTGTATGTTTAGGTTTATTGCGTCGCATTTTGTATTTATTGTATTATTTTGTTACGGCACAATAAACATACGTTGCAAAAAAAAAAAAAGTGGTCAGTATCCCCGCCTGTCACGCGGGAGACCGGGGTTCGATTCCCCGCCGGGGAGGAGTTTATATTTTTGATGTTATTCATTTTGTAATGTATAATATTGAATTAATCTAATAAACATTATCTTTTGTCTCCCCTCCCTTTCCTTCCTTGTTTCATTATTGTATAGTTTTTTGCCAATTTTCTATACTTGTAAGATCAATTATTGTAATAAGTAATTTTACTTCATAAAAATGTATCCCCGTAGCATTAAGTGCCTTGTACATATTGTTATTTTTCTAAGACTGCGAGTGCTCGTCCCAGAGCCATTAGTCTGTAGGATTGTTTTTGTTATTTGTTAACCTTTTTTGTATGTTTAGGTTTATTGCGTCGCATTATATATTTATTGTATTATTTTGTTACGGCACAATAAACATACGTTGAAAAAAAAAAAAAAAAGTGGTCAGTATCCCCGCCTGTCACGCGGGAGACCGGGGTTCGATTCCCCGCCGGGGAGGAATATATTTTTGATTTTATTTCATTTTACAATGTATAATATTTAATTAATTTAATAAACATTATCTTTTGTCTCCCCTCCCTTTCCTTCCTTGAGTTACTGTTGTATAGTTTTTTGCCGATTTTCTGTACCTGTAAGACCAATTATTGTAATAAATAATTTTACTTCATAAAAATGTATCCCCGTAGCATTAAGTGCCTTGTACATATTGTTATTTCTCTAAGACTGCGAGTGCTCGTCCCAGAGCCATTAGTCTGTAGGATTGTTTTTGTTATTTGTTAACCTTTTTTGTATGTTTAGGTTTATTGCGTCGCATTATGTATTTATTGTATTATTTTGTTACGGCACAATAAACATACGTTGCAAAAAAAAAAAAGTGGTCAATATCCCCGCCTGTCACGCGGGAGACCGGGGTTCGATTCCCTGCCGGGGAGTTTATATTTTTAATTTTATTTAATTTTGTAATGTATAATATTTTATTGATTTAATTTTACATTATCTTTTGTCTCTCCTCCCTTTCCTTCCTTGTGTTACTATTGTATACTTTTTTTCCGATTTTCTATACCTGTAAGACCAATCATTATAACAAGTAATTGTACTTCATGACAAATTATCCCCGTAGCATTATGTGTTCGCATCCCACCAGTCCTACAGGGGGATAATTGTACCCATATTTTACACTGCCTGGCTCAGGCACCTCAGATTTACCCGCCCCGTGTAAAAGGCCGACAACTTAACCGTAGTAACTAGTTTCAGGTTGTAATCTAGTGCGTTAACAACTATATAATAGACATCCACAAAAATATCTGTTTTTTATTGACAATTTCCCAAGTCATTCGGATGTCCAATCAGTTAATCCAATCATAACCAATTGCACTCCCGAAACTTAATTCATGGGTGACACCGTATAGCACCAAATCAATAAGAGGGCACGTGGTGAACTTGGAAGCATAGATCGATTTTCATCATTAACGCGATTAATTAGAGTCACAGCCTTCTGCAGGTGCTTTTTCAATGCACTCAAGGGTAACCATCGGTCTGGACCGTTACGAATGTACGAATTACAGGATGCATTAAACAGAATCATTATACTAATTCAAACCCACATCGCTACAATCTTCAGTAAACCGACAGACTAAGGCCACTGCGACCATTCACCGATGCAGCGAGAATTGTACGCGTGGAGGACGTATCAAACACGCAAACATTAGTTACGACCACAAACATCCGATTCTTCTTTCATACAATCATCATTTCACTACGCTTGTGATTCAAGATTTTCATGTGCGGCATCTACACGCTGGTCCACAAGCCACATTGAATGCGATTCAGCTACGATACTGGCCGATCAAGGGAAGACTTGCGATGAAGCATGTGATTCGGAAATGCGTAACATGTAGGAGAACAAGGCTTTTTTTTTATTAACGGGGTGGAAATCTGCCAACAGACATCCCCGGTCCTCCAGGGGAGGGACCGGCAAAAGTGTCGGGTTTTTACCGACTAAAACCACCCCGATGCCATCCCTGCGACTCTAGTGAGCAAGGAGAGACCACGAGACACTTACCAACTAGGCCATAATCATTCGCAGTCTCCATCGCACACGCGAACCGCGCTCATCACTTCGAAGGCCGAGAGGCGACCTCCGAGACATCGTTTATGGTGTACAACTTTTAAGTATTAACTGAAACAACAGGTAACGACATATAATTGTCATTTCACGCTCGCTGATGCACCTTAAGGGGACATTCTACTTTCTCATCGAAAAATTTTACTGATTTTCAATAATTTTTTTCTTATCGAAAATAGAAACGCAGCAATTTGAAACTTTCACATTGTATCATATCGACCTTTATTTATACAAAAATATTTTCTTTTTATGTTTTTTCAAATTTTTTCATATAAATTCTTCTTGATTGCTGGAGCACCTCCAAAAAATTCATACTCACTGGCGTGCGTGATTGCGGTCGTTGGGATAATCAGAAAAAAAAACAGAACAGAAATCTTAATTTACATACTAACCACTATCGCATGAACCACGGAGAAAGAGTTTGCATGAAAACTTTCAAAATGACTGACTTTCCAAAATTAGGTTCACGAAAATGGCACTTTTTCCGTCTTTTTATGATGGAAAAAAATGAGAAAATATTGATTAATAACAGACCCGTGGTTCATACGATAGGCATAAGTATGTAGAATAATATATTAAAATCTCGGACCGATTGATCGAATAGTTTTTTTGGAATCGTGCACGCCAGTTGAAAAAATATAGTACTGAGAAAAACGCATTTAAAGTTTTGCATATCGAATTTTTGTATATAAAAGATTCTTACGTAGTAAATTGTAATATACAATAATTCATAGTCGGATCAATGTTTACATGCAGATCAGCATTTTCTTTTAATTTTTCTGCCGATGTACTAGCGTACTCTAAACTGCATTCACTTGTATGCCGATTTCCAATAAACGTTCTTTTTCGCGAACGACAGGGTCTCGAATTGACAAATTTACTTTTTTTTCGATCCATATTAAATCGATTCGTCTCTTTTGAAAACTGTTTGAATACTGAATGCATATTCAGAAAGCAATAAACATAACAGACACCATCAAGGTCAAGGGTAAGATGATATTTAGATGTTATTTTGGTGTGCGGAACACACTCCTTCGTAATGTTTATCAATGCAATGTTTACATTTGGGTGATCTTCTCTCTTATATCGTTTCCAGAATTAGATAATTTCTTAGAATAAATAAAGATCGCCGAAAGAGAAAAACGACCCGACCGGTCAAGCGACGTTACCCTTCTATCTGCGCGAGGTGGGTTAGATGCGAGGCCTATAACTTTCCTAATTTTTGGAATTTATCGCTGCAAATTTGAGGACATAATCTCGAAAGTATATACTTTCGAATAAGGCAATAAAAAAAAATCGATTTTTTCATCCCGAGAAAGTAGAATGTCCCCTTAAGGGTGGAGCGATCCCTGTCACTCCACCGCGCAACCGACTCGACGCAGCGAGCCCCTAACATATCCTACACTCGCGTGTACTTACACTCACTCCCGTTTACCTTCCGCCGCCATCGTACACTTGGCACGGACAGAGGCGCGATGGGTCGACTACACGCCCCCCCCCCCCCCCCCCCCCGCGCACGTCTCACACGTTGTGAGTCTGGATCTTGTTCCCGCGTACGCTCGGCAATTTCCTTGTGGGACATGACGTCCTCACAGAAGGAAGCGGACGCTTTCAACGACCTCTCGCTCCCAAGTATCTCCGGAAAGATACCCGTAAGCGAGAGATCGTGCCCTATAATCTGCCGAAGAACACTGCGCTGTACCGCAAAAGCCGGGGACTCTTCTAATGTGCGCTGCGCCGTGTCCTTCCCATCCCCGCAGTGATGACACTGTTCGCTCGGTTCCCTCCCAATTCGACACAGGTACTCACCGAAACAGCCGTGTCCGGTGAGAACCTGCGTGGTGTGAAAAGTGAGTGTAATCGGGCCTCCACTTCTTCCGACTCACCGCTGCAGGTGCGGGAGTAGCGCGTCGAGAAGACGTCCACTAGTCGCGTTGGGCAAATCACTTACCGTTACCGTTACGTACCGTTTCGGAATTCTTCGCGATGGGTATATGCACCCGCGAGCTCCAACGCAAGGATCCATCGCCTTCCGACTGTTGGGGGAGATATTCGCCGCCCATACCGGAGCGCCGTACATCATCATTGAGTGCACGACTCCCGTGTACAAACGCCGGGCTCCCGACGCATGTCCACGAAGGTTTGGCGGAAGTCTTCCGAGACTAGCTGCCGCTCGCTCTGTTTTTGGTACGATCGCGCGAAAGTGATCCTCAAACCTCCATCGAGAGTCAAGTGTGAGACCCAAATATTTAAGACCTGAGTCCACCTTTATCTCGGCCGAGTTGCCGACGTGGAGTATTGTCGGCGGAGAACCATCGCACCGAGGCCTGCGGTGGTGAAACCACATGGCCTCGGTTTTTTCTGGGGCTACGCGTAACCCCAGTGCCTCGATTTTGTTTATTACAGCGGTCAGTGCGCGCTGCGATACGTGGTTGACTCTCTCGTAGGACTTCCCCCCGGCTAGGACGAACGTGTCGTCTGCATAGCAAACGACACTTACTCCTGCGAGGCGCGTTTCGCGTAAAACCGACTTAAATCCTAAGTTCCGCAGTATCGGTCCGAGTACCGATCCCTGTGGCACACCGCGCGTAACACTATGCAGGTGGGCCACACCGTTCCTGCGCAACACCGCGATCTTCTTGTCTCGAAAATAGTCCCGGATGGCGGCTTGAAGATACTCTGGGACACCATGAAATTGTGGTACGTCCTGTATTACGCCCCAAGGAAGAGTGTTGAAAGCGTTGACGATGTCGACGCTCACCACCAACACCACGCTTCCCCGCAAAGTTACCCTATCCGCGAATTCGCGTACGAGTTTTATGGAATCGATCGTGGATCGTCTGCGTCGGAAGCCACATTGACCGTCATCGAGGTCGGGACCAACTCGAGACAGGTGCGCTTGGAGTCGTTCGACCAGAATGGACTCAAACATCTTAGCTGCCTCCTTTAAGAGGCATATGGAACGGTATGCGAATGGGGAGTTCGCAGGCCAGCCCGGTTTGGGGAGTAGCACGAGATTCGCGACTTTCCAACACGCGGGGTAAACTTCCACCCTTAAGCAAGTATTAAAGAAAAGTGTGAGTCTATTCCTCACGTGTTCAAGCGCGATAGCGAGCGCTTTCCTTGGTGCACCGTCTGGTCCCGGGCCACTCTTCGCGACTTAAGTTTAAGTGTGACGACTACCAGCAAGTCGGCGCGAGTTTCTCGGGACTAATGATGTAATAGTCCATTTAAAAGACCACACATCGACGCTAAACTACATAAAAACAGCAAATGGGCGTATAATTTAACAAGGTGTGATATTTTTCAAAACTCTTTCTCATCATGGCGGAAAGTGCGTGTCCTTTTGATTTGCTCCAAGAATCTTTTTTAGTCCCCGTATTATCAGCACCTAATTGTTGTCTTTATAAGGTCGTCCCCACGGATCCTCGTCGATTCCCGCCAGGAGTTCGGCTCACGCTTTTCTCTTTTCCGGAAAGATAGCCTTACGCATCTCGCGGCGGCCTCTTTTTTCGTACAAAATCACACATCCTACACTACTAACTCGTTCTCAACACTTTTATATTGATTGGTTTCTAGCCGGTAGAGTTCCTCTACTTCTTCTTTCGGCCAGGGTCGTCTTCTCCTGCGATTGGCGAGCCTGCGGCGTGCTCGCACACAGGCCTTCCAGAGCTTCGCGATCTCAGAGGTCCACAAATATGCCGTCATTCGGTGTCGGCTTTCGTCCGCTCTTGGCATACCTGCATCGCAGATCCTCATCATGGATTTGCAAAACTCCGAGGCCATAGTGTCCGGATGATGCTCCTCTTGGTCTGTGAATCCGTCACCCCAATCTTCGATGAAGGCAGCTGCTTCGATGCAGTCTGCGTTCATCTTCTGTAATATCCATCGTGGTCCGCCATAGTGTCCGGATGATGCTCCTCTTGGTCTGTGAACATTTGCCCCCTTTCTTAATGTGCCCTGGGATGACCGTTGCCCCCGTTGACATTTTTCCCCCCCCCCCCCCCCCCCCCCCCCGTCGAAAGCAAGATATCAATATAGAGGTGGTCCGACAGAGTTTCACCTGCCACGTTTCACCTCCTCACGGATCCTGCTGCACCCGATGAAGCCCACGATAAATCTATCGCCGACTCCCCATTCCACCGGATACATGTACTCTCTGCACCAGAGTTGAACAGGCGAAAATCATGTTCCGCTGTCCAGAGCCCCAGTACGTTACCTTTCGGGCAGGTTCTGTTACATCCCCAAGTGGTCGATTTCGCGTTAAAGTCGCCCAGCACGAAAACGGACGCGCAAGCTCCCGACAGCCTGTTAAGACGGCAATCCAGCTCATCGAGGAAGTCCTCAAATTGAGCTATGGGTCGGTTGGGGGAGAAGCAGCACCCGACGACGGTGAATCTCCCCCATCTCGTAATAACATAGTCCTCATCGCGCTCTACTAGTGAGCACGGTGGGGAACTTTTCTCGGAACGGTGCGTGATCGGCACCGTTCCGCCTTCTGAACCAATCCATCCAGAAGGGATAGCGTATGGCTTCGATACGACGGCCAGCCCAGCTTTCCGCTTCCTCATGCTCTGATCCAGAAGGGATTGAGCCACGCTAGAGTGGTTAAGGTTGACCTGGAGGATGTGGGCCATCATTCAGATCCTTTTGTACCTTCCTCCAGGTCATCCATCTATACAGTATGATCAGAAAGTACCCGAAATTTGTAACTAAAACACATTGTTTTTAATTTTCAGATAAATTTATCTTGTCGGCTTCGAAATAATATCCATCTGAAGCGACACACATATGCCAACGCTTAACCCAGTCCTCCATACACTTTTCATAAGACGATGAAGAGATTGCCTTCAGCTCCTTCGTCGCATTTTGTTTAATGTGTTCTACAGTCTCAAATCTCTTTCTTCGAAGAGGTCATTTGAGTCTAGGGAAAATAAAAAAGTCACATGTTGCCAAATCTGGCGAATACGGTGCTTGTTCGATGTTTGGCCAAATAATCCAGCACAATGCGTGCTTTGTGAGACGGCGCGTTATCGTGGTGCAACATCCACGAATTGTCTTCCCATAAAACCGGTCGTTTTCTACGCACAGCATCCCTCAAATGCTTCAAAACGGATAGATAGTACTTCTTGTTGACTGTTTGACCCTCTGGAAAGAACTCATAGTGGACTACACCTCGATAATCGAAGAAAACTGTGAACATGACTTCGATTTTGGACCGACTTTGGCGCGGCTTTTTGGGTTTCGGGTCATTTTCCAGACGCCACTCGGACGACTGTTGGCTTGTTTGCACGTCATACTCGTAAACCCACGTCTCATCGCCGGTAATTATCTGTTTCATGAAGGTTGGATCATTTCTTGCCTCAGAAATCATCTCTTCCGCCACTTTCTTGCGATACTCTTTTTCAACGAAATTCAGCTCTTTTGGCACAAGCTGCGCTATAACGCGTCTCATACCTAAAATATCCACTACAATGTGCTGAGCGGTTCCATATGAAATGTTGAGCTCACGAACTATCTCTCTCAGGCTCGCATGACGATTTTCGAGTACAATTTTTTTTCACTTCTTTCACATTTTCTCCGGTATTTGATGTCGAAGGGCGTCCAGAACGAGGCAAATCTTCGACAATATCACGTCCACTCTTGAATAACTTATACCATCCGTATGTCTGTGTTTTTGAGAGAGCAGACTCCCCAACTGATTTTTCCAACATTTCCAACGATTGGGCACATGAAATTTCGTTTGAAACACAAAACTTCAAACAAATTCTTTGTTCGATAGAATTAGCCATTATAAAAACGACGAAGCACAAAAACTTGCTCGATGTAAACAAATGCCAAACAAATACCAGTGATCAGAATCTTTTGAAACTTGGCACAGATGTCTCTCACAGGTTCTTTTAAATTACAAATTCCGGGTACTTTCTGATCATACTATACATCCAGAACCGGTTCTGGATTCGCGGTCGCGGGAGTCACCGGCTACTCCGAGGGAACAGTAGCCGGTTGATTTACCGAGGCGCTCCGAGCCTCTGAAACGGCCGCTTTCGGCTGCTCTGAGGGAGCCCAGAGTGCCTGCTTTCTTTGACTTCGCGCCTTTTTTGGTGGCAGTCGGTGCACAAGCTCTGCCTCCGAACTTGTGCGCCGACGGTCTACCCGCATCACTGCGTACCATGCACTTGGGGCTTTGGTTGCAGGTTTTTGACAAATGGCCGGGGCTACCCCAGTTGTAACACCGACCCCACCTATCTATGGGACTGGTACATGTATGGCCGACATAACCAGCCTTCAGCCATTTGTAACAGAAAAAGCGGCGGCTTTGCCAAAGGTTCAACTTTGGCCTGTGCCCACCCCAATGTGACCGATCCCTGAATTGCTAGTTTCCTAGCCGCAGCAGCAGAGCATTTAATCCGCACTTCTTTCTTAATTTATCTGCGAGTAGTGCCGATCGACGCTGCCCCGCTGCTCTTTTTTTTTTTGTCGAAGTACGCCGCCCGGCGAGCTCGCGGTTCAGATTGTTAGTCAATTTCTTAGTCGTAACAGTTTCATCAGTCATATCAAAGACGTTATACTAAGCACTCAAAAGTTTGCGAAATACTCGTGTTTGACATTTTTTGTACGTGATAACATTTTATAATACAGGTTTTGGTCTTCCAATTTAAGAGGTAATTTATACGTTAGTTTTTTTTAATTAACATGTTCTTCGCTGCGTCACTCGAATATGGGTGAAAGGTATACTTCCGTGGAGCAGTAGCCAAAATATAGGCAACAATTTTTATTTATTATTCGTGTATCCTTTATAGGGAAATGGATACAAAAAAGAAAAGAACGATGTCAAATTTAAGATCTAATTCAACTTCGGATTCTGGCGATAGCACTAAGATCGTCTCAGTCTCAAAAAGAAGGAGAATGGACACTTTTGATACATCTAGTAGCGAAGATAGTATTCCGTGCAATTTTATCAGTTCTGCGACATCTGAGAGTAATTCTATGAATGGTACAGATGAACAGGAAAACTCAGTTCGCTTTTGTGAAGACACTGGGCCACAGTCATCGTTAACTGACGAATCTAAACCTATCGATTATTTTAATCTGTTTATCGACTCGTCTCTGTTAACAATAATGGTTTGCGAAACAAAATAAGCACGCCAAAGAACTAATAAAATCACCTGACGTCACCCGCGGATCTCGAATAAAGTAATGAAAGCCAGTTACTTTGCTCGAAATGAAGGCATTTGTTACAGTTGTGTGTGAAATGAGGATAACGAAGCGACCAACAATGTTTTCTTATTGGGCTGAAAGTTCAAGGAGCATCCCCTGGTTTTCAAAAATGTATCCGCGAAATAGATTTTAGCTTATTCTTCAATGTTTTCACTTAGTTGACAAATAAAGAATGTTTCCCATAAAGCCATGAAAAGTACGACCCATGTATAAAATTTATGCGAATAGTCGAACTCGCGAATGCGGTATTCAAATTGTACTACAAACCGCATAAAGAATTATCTATCGACGAATACTTGGTAGGAAGTTTATGTCATTCAAACATCATGCAATATATGCCGAATAAAAAACACCACCGGTGGGGCATCAAATTCTGGGTGCTTTGCGACGCAGTATCTAAATATTATTTAAGTTTTTACTGTTACAGAGGGGCTACAGAAAAAACTGATACTACTAAGTCTCGAGAACATGGACTTGGATATGAAGTCGTTATAAATTTATTGGAGTAAAGCCAGTATTTAAATAAAGGGCATCATGTATTTGTCAATAATTATTTTAGTAGTATCACTTTGACCAAATATTTACATTGCAAAAATACATACTTAACGGGAACAATTAGAAATAATAGAAAAAAACGTACCTGGCGATATAAAAAGAACGAAGATTAATGAAACAAAATATGCTCAAGATGGTGAAGTACTTTTGTGTGGCTACCGCGAAAATAAGTTTGTAAAAAAACCTGTATTTTTAATTTCGACGCATGCTTCTCATGACAATACCATTGTAATCGAAAACCGAAATGGATATGAATGACGTAAAGTAAAACCATGCATCGTTGATTGTTACAATCGTTATATGGGGAGAGTTGACGAATCCGACAAAATGTTGTACGTCTATTTGGATGAACGCCGCACGGTAAAATATTGGAAGAAAGTAACGTTTAACATCTTTGCCCGTAGGGTATTAAATGCATATCTATTTTAAAAGGAAATTAGCAAAAAGAAGCCAATGACTCGATTGGAATTTACATCAAGCATTATATCTGTGTGAGGGTTACTGAGATGGTGACGACCGTGTTCTAACAAAGGTGTTTTAGTTTTCTCAACAAAGTGTGTAGATGCTGCGCATTTCATGTTTTCTCGCTAACTGTAGTTCTAACTATCTACTAACTTAAATGTCACTGCATTTTATAACCAAAGGTCGGTAGGCAGGCCTTGTACACCCACATGTCCTTACCGGACTGTCAACTCTTCGCTTGAGGGACCAATCAGGAAACCTGAAAATATTCTATGCAAACCAGCCGCGATGGTTTCCTGATCAAACACATGATCCCGATAAACCTTAACCATTTGAGTGCCACGGGTCCTTCTCATTTCCCGATCGAAACTTGCCAAGCGGCGCGATAGCGCTTGTTATATTCCGTGTCGAAACTTGCTAAACGACGCGATAACGCTTGTTATATTATAGCAATTTTTATATGAATTTTTTATATGAACAAAAGCATGTAGACCTATAAAGTGTAAAATTATTCCAATTTTATCTTTTTTTACTTAAGATTGAAAGGTCACCGTAAAGTTGTGCATCGAGAGAAACCGAGCCTGCTGTGATTATGGGCTTCGCAACCCGGAGCGCTGCAGTTTTGAGGACAGACAGAAGAAGCGCGATCGCGCCGCTTGGCACTCAAACGGTTAAACAAACAGTCCGGTGGCCATTCATCGAAACAAAGAGTTATCGGGCCCATACTGACCGCCGCGACTGGTCGTCGGTCCCACAAAGCGTCGTGCGTTTAGGACAGATAAGGGGTGATGTAAAACGGCCGCAACAAAGCCTTCCTAAATTGGGGTAAGCCGTCTGTGGAAAGAATACCGCGCTGTTGCAAGTGCACCACAGCACCCCCTGCCAGTATTTTTGTTTGTGCGAATCCTGCTTGGAGAGGGTCAGTGAATTGGACACGCCTTCCCGATCGTGTTGTAAACGGTTTCGGTACTGGTACCGCCAGGCTCGGTGTGGCTGCTGTATTTCCCTCAGGTTCGCGGATTGTGAGCGCCCTTGGAGATGTTTGCTGGGGTGTAACTTCACTCTTTGTTTCGTCTACCATGCTGTATGCTGGTTTTAATATATTCACCGTCACCGTGGTGTCCCGGTCTCTAATGCGAATGACGAAAGTTTGCTCATAACGTTTGATCACCTTGAAACATCCCTCGTATGGTTGTTGTAACAACTTGTTGGGTGCGTCCCGCCCAATAAACACAAGGGTTGTCGTGGCGAGATCTTTGAAAATGAAAGTTGGTTTTTCGCCGTGTCGGCTTGCTTTGGTTGGCCGTAATTTTTGGAAATGATGCCGTAGGTCCTAGAGAAGATCTGTTGCGGCATTCGTGTCGTCGCTGCTGGGTTCTTGAGGCGTCAGAAATTCTCCCGGTAGGCGCAATGGTTCATCGTACACGAGCTGTGCTGCCATTGCCTGTGGATCTTCTTTTCAGGATGCTCGTATTCCCATCAAGACCGTAGGAAGTATTTCGGTCCAGCTTGTGTTGCTGCGGCAGCAGATGGCTGCCTTTAGTTGCCAATGAAAACGTTCGACCATCCCGTTTGCTGATGGGTGATACGCCGTTGTTCGCAGATGCATCGTCCCTGTCAAGCTGTTTATATGCTTGAACAGATGAGACTCAAACTACCGGCCTTGACATAGTCGTAATCCTCAACGGAGTGCCAAATCGAGAGATCCAGCCCGCGCAGAAAGCTCGCGCGACCGTCGTCGCTTCTAGATCCTCCAGCGGGGATGCCTCCGGCCAACGCGTAAAACAATCAACACAAGTCAAACAATACCTACAGTTATTCGATGGGGGCATGATTACGATGTCCAGATGTATATGCTCAAACCTGGATGATGGTGGTATGAAATTTCCCAGCGGTGCAGACACGTGTCGGGAAATCTTGGGCCATTCGCATTGTAGGCACGTTTGTGCCCATCTTCTAAGGTTGGACTTCATTGCTGGCCAAACGTATCGTTGTGTTACCAACTTCACCGACACTTTTATTCCAGAATGAGAAAGACGATGTACTGCCTCGAATGCCGGTCGTCGGAAAGTCTCCGTTAGATATGGCCTCATTTTGTCCGTTAATACGTCGCAACAAACGGCTACGCCTGTTCCTGGAATCCGTATCTGTTTTCATTGCAGTCCTGATCTTTGACGTAGATACATTTGCAACTCCTTGCCTAGTGCTTGCTCCTTTGCTAGCGCTTGGAAATCGAACGGTGTTGATAATTCTTCAACTCGCGATAAGGCGTCTGCTACGACGTTATCGTTGCCTGTGACGTATCGTATGTCGGTAGTGATCTGCCCAAGAAAATCCAAGTATCGTGCTTGGCTTGGTGTACATCTTTCCTATTTTTGCTGGAATGCATATGTGAGTGGCTTGTGATCTATATACATGGTAACAGGTCTGCCTTCCACCTGATGTCTGAAACGTTTGAGGGCCTTGTAAATTGCTGACAGTTCCCTGTCGAATGCGCTGTATTTCCATTCTGCTGTATTGAATTTTCTAGGAAAAAATGCTAGATGTGCCAAATCCCCTCGGAATTTTGCTGCAGGGCTACTCCTGCCGAACTGTCCGATACGTCCGTGAAAATTACCAGTTGTGCTCCTGGTTGTGGATGTGCCAGTAGGGTAGCTTCGACAAGGCCGTTCTTACTTGCTTCAAATGCCTGGATAGTCTTGCTCGTCCACTCCAAAGGTGCTTTTCCTTTTCAGTTTCCTTGTAATAGATCGTGCAGAGGTGCTTGGAGGTGTGCGGCTCGGGGTATGAATCTCCTGTAGAAGTTTAGCATACCCAGAAACTGCCGTAGCTCCTGTTCTGTTCCTGCTCGTGGGTAACTCTGTGTGACAGTCACTCCGTCGGGCGTCGGTGGACTGCCCTCGCTGCTGATTTCATGTCGTAGAAATGTGATTTTTGGCTTTCCGAAAACACACAAGGCTGCGTTGACCAGGATACCGTAAGTCTTCATGCGGTCGAAGAGTTGCTCCAGGTGTTGTAAATGCTCCTCTTCGGACGAAGATGCTACTAGGACATCATCAATGTAGGCATAACGTAAATCCATACCCTGTAGCACTTCGTCCATGAAACGCTGGAATGTTTGTGCGGCGTTTCGCAGGCCAAATGGCATCTGTAAAAATTCGAAAAGTCCAAATGGTGTTGTTATGGCTGTTTTTTGTACATCTTCTGCAGCGACCGGAATCTGGTGGTATGCGCGGACTAAATCGATCTTCGTGAACAATTTCTTCCCCCGCAGTGTCTGTCCGAAGTCCTCGATGTGTGGGATCGGGTACCTATCAGGTACTGTCCGGGCGTTGAGTGCGCGGTAGTCACCGCATAGTCTCCAGTCATCGTCCCTTTTTGGCATCATGTGTAAGGGCGAGAACCAATAAATTTTCGAAGGCCGAATTATGCCCATACGTAACATGGTCTGAAATTCCCTTCCTGCGTCGTTCAACTTGTCCACAGCCAGACGCCGCGGCTTGCTGAAAGTTGGTGGTCCTGGGTTCGTCTGGATGTGATGCTTGGTCGAGTGTTTTGCATCGATTGGTGTCCTTTTTGGTCGAGTCAATTCCGGGTACCGCTGCAGTAACTCGTGGTATGGTGATCTTTCTGCTATGGTCTTGATGGTGAATACGTCACCGGTGAATTTGGTTGCTTGTCTCCGCACGATTAGCGTCGTGGTTTGATCCAACAGTTGCCGGTTATGAATGTCAAGGAGTAACCGGAAATGATGTAAGAAATCCACGCCAATGATGAGCTTACTTACATCGGCCACTACAAAATTTTACGCGGAATTGCGTCTCAGCCCGAGGTTAAGGTTGAGCTCGATTGAACCGTATGTCACCACTGTTGTGCCGTTTGCTGCCATTAATTCGTAACTCGATCTTCGTCGCGGCCGAGGTAACCTTGTCTGGGGAAACAGGCAGAGATCCGCTCCTGTATCAACCAAAAATTGGATTTTGGAGTCCCTGTCCGTTACAACCGGACGGCGGGCTGTTGGGCAAGCATCGGCGACCGCCATTACCGACTACCCTCTGCGTTTT
Organism: Cryptocheilus praepositus; assembly: GCA_033815515.1. Classification (NCBI taxonomy): domain Eukaryota; kingdom Metazoa; phylum Arthropoda; class Insecta; order Hymenoptera; family Pompilidae; genus Cryptocheilus; species Cryptocheilus praepositus. The sequence goes on from JAWWQZ010000311.1 coordinate 61,657, forward strand.
CCGCGCAATATGTGCATCTCGTCGCGCATTTCTGTGCTTCTGCACCAAATTGCCAGTGGTACCAGCACAAACCGTCTGTTTGATAGTTAAGGTTTATTTTCTCATGTGTTAATAATATATTTTTCGATTCTACGATACAACTTGCATGTTTCTCCGCTCTACCACTCTCGACTTATATTACAAAACAAAACGCAACTATAAGAAGATTTGTAAGGGCTTTTCGCCAGCACCGGTACGACTGATACCGAGCCACGGTCCACGGTGCCCCACTTACGCATGGGCCCCCACTCGCTCGGCCCCAGCTCGCATTTCATTTCGCGCACCATCTCTTAATGGAGCGCGGGACTATCATGAATCGTAATAAACTGGCCGCCTTGAAAGCTACAAGCTTTCAATACAATGAAAATAAATATATATGGTTCAGATAAACGATGAAATTGGTCTTAAATTTAATGCTTTGGTTCATTTCAATAACGAACTTAAAATAAGAAGCGTCATCTTATTGCGACGTAGTATAAACGAAGGTTGAATGCTTAAATATAAGAATAAGTTGACGGCTTTAGCTATTTGAATCAAGTATCGCGCGGTTCATATTATATACTAAACGTTTTTTTATCGTCCAATACTATACTAAACTTATACTACAATAGTACGCATATCACTTAATTAAAATACGTGAACAGTTCGTGTGATGTTTGATTATTCGGTATCGTTTGTATCGATTGGCAAAACACAAATTTGACGCCAAGAACACTGTACAACGCCGCTGGCTGTTTTAATACTCGCGACTCGAGCTATTTTGTCCTTTCCAGGAAAAACTTCGAGGATTCTTTCTAGATGCCATTGTAGCGGTTGAGTTTTGTTGTCCTTAAGCAATACTAGAAGACCAGGACGCAGTAAATTCGATTGTCCCTATCGACATTTTACACGTTGCTGAAGCTGCGTTACATATTCGAGAGACCACCTCGACCAAAAATGCTGCTTCATTTGCATTAGTAATTGAAATCTTGATAGCCGAATTATTGGTACATCCTTCAAATCGATTTGTGGTCGTGCAATCAATGCTTCGCCGATCAAAAAGTGCGCTGGAGTTAAGACTGAAAGGTCTGAAGGATCGTCAGAGATAGGGCTTAAAGGCCTCGAGTTGGGGCAGGCCACAATTCGAGACATGACGGTAGTTAATTCTTCGAACGATAACGGTGTCTGATCAAGGACATGCTTCATATGAGCTTTAGCTCCCTTTACCGCGGCTTCCCATAGTCCGCCCATATACGGAGAATACGGAGGTATAAAATGCCACCGTATATTTCTTTCGGTTAAAAAATGCTGAATTCCTGGTTCATCTACGTTCTTTTTTAAGAATTCAACGATATCTTTCATTTCGTGATTAGCTCCAACAAAGTTTGTAGCGTTGTCGGAGTATATGTTTGAGCAGATTCCGCGTCTAGCTATGAATCTATCTAATGCGTTTAAAAAGGCATCGGTAGACAAATCGCTAATAACTTCTAAATGTACCGCTTTGGTAGCGAAGCAAATAAAAACTCCGAGATGTGCCTTTGCTGTTTTATTACGAGAGATTTTAATTTGAAACGGACCGGCAAAGTCTATTCCTACATTCGAGAACGGTCTGCAAGGATTTATTCGTGCCTTGGGTAAGTCACCCATTAGTTGTTCGCTCGTTGGCGGACGTATACGAAAACGCACTATACATGTACGAAGTACCTTCTTGACTCTGTTGAGACCAGAAATTGGCCAGTATTGTTCACGAATAGCGGCTAATAACATTCGAGAACCTGCGTGAAGTAACCTATAATGTTCTGCGCGGACGATTTATATTGTTAAAACGCGTTTCGCTGGGATAATGACAGGATGTTTTTTGACGTAAGGTATATGAGCCTTGGATAATCTTCCTCCTACTCGAATTAAATCGTTTTTATCGATAAATGGATGCAATGAAGCAAGCTTGCTCTTTCGATTCACTGGTAAGCCTTTTTTCAAATCGCTGACTTCCAGTGGAAAAGCTTGTTTTTGAGCTAATCTAACTATAAGATTTGTCGCGTCATTTAACTCATTTACAGTCAATGAGCCATAAATTCGATCTTGTTTATTTTTAGTGTTGAATTTAAATCGCAATACATAAGCGATAACGTGAATTAGCCGTGAAAGTGAAGAATATCGATGAAAAATGTCGTCTGTGTAAGAGGTGTGTAAAACCGTGATCAGCTTGCGTTTTTCGGGAATGATCATTTGATGATCTGTAGCTTCGTTGGGCCAATTCGTTGAATCTAACGCCAACCATCTTGGACCATGCCACCAAAGGCTAAAATGCTGTAGTTGCAAAGGATCGATGCCGCGAGATACGATATCCGCGGGGTTATCTTCTGATCGCACATGCTTCCATATGGCATCATTAGTGTACGATTGTATTTTTGTTACACGATTCGCTACAAATGTCTTCCATTCGTTTTGAACCTGCTCACGAATCCACGAGAGTATTGTAGAATCACACCAGAGATAACTCTTACTGATGTTAGACTTGATCGCATGCTTAACTGCGTTGTACAATTTCGATAATAACAGTGCTCCACATAATTCTGTGAGGATGTTGCGGTGGTTGTATCCGTGTTCTTATTGATGCCTCTATTGTTGGAGGCTGAGGTGTGACTGACTTGGCTGGCTAAAGGTGAAGCGCCTTTCCTTTGATGTCGCCGCCGCTTGATGTGCCGACTGTATGTGCGTACTGTAGTGAGTCAAAGGCAAATGTGTCTCGCTACTGTTCGGCCGGCCCTTTTTATACTAAAAGAGTAGTCCGATGCTGGCCAATAGTGATGTGACTGACAGTAGGTGCTTATCGCTGATTTGTGGTCTATAGCAGCAGTCACAGGTATTTAAGATGAAACCTGATGAGCGGAGCGTGCACCGTCCTAAAGAGCACACTGGAGGCCGGAGATGTATTCTGGCAGGTGAGTTCAAAGATTTTGATCGTGCTGCAGTGTTGGTGCACGTGTACCACAGTTCCATCCTTGGAATCGTAATTCGCTGCACTGGCGCTACTCGAGACTTCGCGCATAACAAATGAACATGAATATCTCCGTTTTGAGCAATTGAACGAATGTACAAACATGCTCCATAGGCTCCTTCGGATGCGTCACAAAAACTGTGGATTTTGACCGATGTGGGTTTGTGACAGAAGGCATGCCGCGGGATGACGATATCGTTGAGTTTGCATAGTTGTTTGGTATAGCGTTCCCTTGATGCGAAGCCTTCCCAGGTGTGAAGATCAATTGGGACAGATTCATCCCAGTCGAGATTTAATTTCAAGAGTTCTTGCATTATGATTTTCGCCTTAATTATTAACGGAGATACAAGACCTAATGGATCGAAAATCCGAGAAATAGCTGATAATATACTTCGTTTTCTTATAACGTTGTTTTGTGCTGGGCATCTGATTACGTATTTAAAACTATCGCTCACTGGATCCCATACTAGACCCAATGTTTTTGTTTCGTTACTTCCGACGTCGTTCATTTCATTGCAACGTTGAATTGTCGCATCCAAAATTGAAGGATGATTTGTTGACCATTTATGTAGTCTAAAACCGCCTTTGTTCAATATCGATTGTATTTGTTGTTTTAACTCCTGAACTTCTTCAATTGATGTGCCACCAGTGATCAGATGGTCCACGTAAAAATCTTCCAATATAACCTCACTGGCGTTTGGAAATTCTACTTTCTTCTCTGATGTTGGTATTAGATTGACGTATTGGAATGAGTGTTAGAAGAGGAATTGGTTTCCCAATGTAATAACGTGTGATGCTTTTTATTGCAACGTATACGAGTTGATGTAGGCAACGAATAGCCACAAATGGCGCTGGAGCTGTACCGTATGTTACGGTATTCAATTGGTAAGTCTTGATAGGTTCTTTAGAATCGAATCGCCATAGTATTTGTTGATATCGCCGATGATTCTCATTAACAAGAATCTGCCGATACATTTTTATGACGTCAGCGATCTTCACATAGCTATGTTGTCGAAAACGCGTTAAAATGGTGAATAATTCCCTTTGTATTATAGGACCTACTAAAAGCAGATCGTTTAAAGATACGCCGGTTGATGTTTTTGCTGAAGCTTCGAATACGACGCGTAATGTTGTGGTGAGGCAAGAAATTTCCTACTCTCTCTAATAACCTCGTGATGAGGTAAGAAATTTCCTGATTGACTAGAACAATCCATCGAGACGTCTGTCATATGTTTTTGTTGAATGTATTCTTCCATGAATTCGTTATATTGCTTTCTGAGTTCCGGTTACCGTTTTAGTTTTTGTTCAACCGATAATAATCTTTTTTCTGCGATGGTTTTCGATTCTCCTAGCTTCGAAATATCGTCGCAAAATGGCAAGCTTACAACAAACCGACCGTCTTCAGCCCTCATATGTGTAGATACGAAGAGATCTTCGCAAATTTTTTCGTCTTTAGTATGTGCATGTTGATCATCGCATTCTTCAATATTCCAAAAACGTTGTAGTTGTTCCTGAATATCGTTATTAATGGATAAATGACAGTATCCGTGAATTGGTGTCTTCGTGTTGCAAAGCGAAAATGATCCCGATATAACCCAACCGAGTTTTGTTTTTTGCAGAACCGGTAAATGTTTGGCTGGTCGAATTTGACCTACGCATAATAGATTCCAGAATATTTCTGCGCCCAATAACAAATCCACCTTGTCGGGCTTGTAGAATAATGGGTCTGGTAAGGTGATACCTTGTGGTATAGGAATGTTGTCGACATCTAGTACTACGTTAGGTATATTACCTGTTATTTCGTCGACTACTAGAAACGATAAGTCTGCTTGAAATGCATTCATTCTAGATTTGATAGTCGCAGTGACGTAATGAGTGATTTTTAGAAGCGATTGATTTAAGCCTCCTACTGGTTGATTGATAGCTTTCTTTCGTAGATTGAGCTGAGCACAAAGTTTGTTAGTGATAAAGTTGGCTTGGAATCCTGAGTCGAGCAAACTTCGACAGATGCTGAATTTTCCGAAATGATTGCGTATCATGATTCGAGCTGTAGCTAACATCGTTGATGTTTGAGTCTCTGGAGCATTATTATACAATATCACGCTAGGTGAAACCTTTTCTTCTTCATTATGTTGTACATGCAATGTACTTGCATTCGAAGACGTTGGATTAGTGTTCCGAGTATTTTGATTGCTGATGTTGGTATTAGATTGACGATGAGTATTAGAAGAGGAATTCGTATTGGAATGAGTGTTAGAAGAGGAATTGGTTTCCCAATGTAATAACGTGTGATGCTTTTTATTGCAACGCAAGCAATTTCCTGCGAAGCAATTTTGAAACACATGGTTCGATCTTGTGTTTAGTAACATCATGTCTATGAAATAAAAAAATATTTTCTTGTAGGCTTTTTTAGATTTGCGCATAGTGTGAAATTTACTTAACATTTGATCGCCAACATAAACTCCTCTCATATACTGAGTGTAATCTATTACTACTGTTGGTTTTAAATATATTTGTCCGGTATTTCGGTTTGTATTCCCCGATTCAGCAAATTCTAATCCATGCATAGTTCTTAGTATAACTACATATTTTTTATCTCTCCATTTTATTTATGTCATATCTCTTGTAGAATACACTACAGCTTCTCCCCTTCGTAATTTTTGTAATTTTAGTTCCGAAGGCATGTGTTCCCTATTTATTCTCGCCGTTCCACATACGTTTGTTTTCATTTCATATAATTCATTCCATATAATTCTCGATACAAGGTCGGTGAAATGTACCAATTATCAATAAGTAAACAATATCTTTTGTGCAATAACTCACTCTCCTCCAACAAATTGATCACAATATTTCTGCCAGCAGATCCAGTCTCAGTTTTATTTTTTCCTATATATATATATAATATATTGAAATTGTGTATGTATCTCGATTTCGAATCAGTCAGTTTATAAAACTTAACACCAAATCTTGCTCGTTCTGTCCGAATAAATTTAATATAATGTGAATGGCTTCTACATTGCATTAATGATTCATTAATCGAAATGTTTTTATGTGGTACATACATACGAATAAAAGCTCTTTTTACTATTTTAAGAACTTCTCTGATTTTTGTGAGTGGGTCATTACAATTATCATTACTGGAAAAATGTAGATTTTCAGCGATAGACACAAATCAGTTACAGCACATAATATTTCCAAAATAGGGTGTTTCTATGCTTTTATCAGTGTTCCAATAACTCTGAATATTGTGCTTCGAAACTAAACTCATTAAAATGTTTAAAGCAATAAATACTTTTAGTTCATCGCCTGTGAAAGGTACAGTAAAACCTGTTTTTGTGCGGTGAATAGGGACCGCTTAAAAGAAATCGTACAAAAAAATATTCGAAAATTTTATAAGTTCTTACAAAAATAAACAATTTTGTGCGATATACTACCTAAAAATTTTTTTATGCGGTGGATAAGGACCGCATAAAAAAAGTCGGACTAAGAAAATACATCAATGATTTATGAAATAGATGAGAGAATGCTTTCAATTAAATTAAATAATTAAATTAGACCTATAGAAATGGTAAAAATATTTAATTCTTCATTGTACATATACATGGATTAGTTTTTACATTGTACATTAAATAGTTTGCTGCTACTCGTCGTAATCCAAAACGCGCATCTTCTTGTGACGAATTGGTTGAAAATCGCTTCCGTCGCTTGAAGATAGGATTTCAATTGATTTGTTTTTTGGTACCATAAACTCAGTGATCAGTTTTTGTGACGATGGTCGACTGGTCAATTGCTTGTAAACGTAACGATAGTGAGACATGCATGATCTCAGCTCTTTTTCGAATTTTAAGCGTCTTTCCGCTTTGGTATCTACTTTAAGAAAATGCGTTTCCAATTTTTTCGAAATTTGGATCTCTGCATATATTTTATCTGCTGTAATAGATTCCGGTTCTTCTTGTCCATTTTCATAATCTATCAAACTATTGATAATGTCACTATCATCGACAGTTTGGTCCTCAATCATCTCGTCTGGGTCATTATCGCCGAAAGAATCAAAGCCTTCTCCGCCGATGTTATGTTCAAGCGCACTAATTTCAGATAATAACGTTGACGTGTTGTCGGTAACGTTTCGACTAATTACACATTCATATATTTCGTCACAACATGTATATGTACATGATAGGAAACGTTAAACTGGTGCTAACGCCGCTAAGATTCATATACCGCATAAAAATAAATCGCACAAAAAAAATTGCACAAAAATAAAATCGCACAAAAACAAAATCGCATAAAAAAAGACCGCATAAAAACAGGCTTTACTGTATAAAATTGGCGTCGGTTCCTCCATGTTTGTTTGTTTTTGCAATTGAGGGATCGAGCGAGCCCGCCGAAGGCGGGTGATGCTCGATCGTAATTATGCGGAGTGTTTCGTTTGAAGAGATCACTAGGTAGTACCGCTACTGTTCACATGGTGTCGCCACAGATTTCAGCCCTAAATAATAAAACATTACGGTCGTCACCCTCGCGTGTCCGTTGTCTTCATATCTTTTAGAGCTGTTTTTTTTCATTATTATTATTTTTGGGGTGGGTTTTAGATTAGAAGTTTTCTGGAAGATAGGGAGGGAGTGATGTTTTCGAACGACACACTCCGCATAATTACGATCGAGCATCACCCGCTGTTGCGGCCGTTTTACACCATGGCTTGTCGGTCGTAAACACATGGCCCTCGGTGGGACCGACGACCAGTCGCGACGGTCAGTGTGGCCCGATAAGTCTTTGTTTCGTTGAACAAAGCACCAGAAGATTTGTTTAAGGCTTATTGGGAACACGTGTCTACTTAGGAAATTGTCGCAGCTGGTTTCTATTGAATATTTCCAGATATTTGGTTGGTCCCTCAAGAGAGGAGTTCACGGTCCGGTAAGGAAAGGTGGGGGTATGAGGCCAGCCTACCGACCCTTCGAAATGAAACGCGTTAGACTTTAAGTTAGTTGCATTTAGGATTTCAGTTAGAGAACACTTCAATCAGTATTCAGTCTTGTAACATAGCTCTCTTGTAAATATATCCGGTTTTAAACATACAGTCCACTTCAAACTTACCAATCGTACCCGTGCCAAACGAACCAGCATTTTACACAGCAGGGTACGGAATCGTGGGTCGCGAATTTAAACGCACCGATTCAACACCCACCTTCGGCGGGCTTGCTCGGTCCCTCAATTATGCATCGTGTTTCGTTCTCAAGATCACTAGGTAGATGTTTAGAGCAAAAGAACTGCAATCTATATTGCAATGAACATTTTAAATTATAATGATTAAATAATTAACTTCAAACATATTATCAAAATGATTAATATAGTATTAGAATAATTCGTTCCAAAAACCTATGGCAACAGTACTGTTTTCCCAAATTTCCTTTTGTCTTTTATAATAGGCCGATTGTAAACCCGATCAAATATCTGAGATTTCTCCGACCAGCCAGCGAGACTTTTACTAACACTCAAGTCCACACCTGTCTTTGACACTGCAGACGTAGCAGCATGACGTAAACTATGTGGGGCAACATTTTTGCTAATACTCATCGTATCCTTTGATGCCGCTTTAAATGGTTTTCTTGTCGTTATAAATAACGCATCTTCATTTTGCCGCAACCTCGCTGCCTTCTTCAAATATGCCTGCAATATAGCAGCAATACACGATCCTGGCCAATCTCGAAATTTCGGTAATATCAACAATGGTTGTACAATTCTAGGTTTAGACGTTTTTATACGTTCTGTTATTTTAATCTCAATTACATCTGTCTTTTCCTGAACTGGTATCATTGTCTTAAACTCTTCCAACTGTGGTTGAATATCATATATTTCTTCGTATTTCGGTTTTGGAGGACGTAATTTGAAAATCCCTTTTGATAGCCTAGTAATTAATGGATCCTTTCCAATATTTTGGCTAGATACTAACGATACGGCCGACCGACATGTATTTATCGTACTGTAGGAAGCTCACTGATTGAACTTCTGTGTCAACCATTCGAAAACATAATTACGTCGAGGATCAAGAACATCCAAACCTTTTTTAATACAGAAAACCGTCCAATCTTGCAACGATCTAGCATTATGCTGTGAAGTTCCCTCAGAAATTGATTCCATCAGGTGCTTTATCGAGTCTACATTCACCTTATGTCTGCTGAATGCCTCCCGGATAAGCGCCCGGCCATCAGTGTTAAACACTCTCCTAATGGAAGCTGAATTTTTCTGCACGGAAATATTAATAAGTTCTTTTTGACCTAAATTTTATAGGAGATGCGTCCAGCAAGGACAACCACAATGGATACCGTGGTTGCGACTCACAAACCGGAACTACTAATATCTCACAAGCTTGATCCCTTTCAATTTTCCGTAAAGACTTTAAAATTAGCGAGAAAGGCGGAAACGCGTAAAAAAAGAATTCATTCCATTTCAAGATAAATGCGTCCACACAAAAAGCTTCTGGATCCTTATGTCAAAAAATGTTTGCTCCAAACACAATCCGTGGCAACCACAACGTGCACAGAAAACGTTATGAAGACAACGGACACGCGAGGGTGACGACCGTAATTTTTTATTATTTAGGGCTGAAATCTGTGGCGACACCATGTGAACAGTAGTGGTACTACCTAGTGATCTTGAGAACGAAACACGATGCATAATTACTTTCGTAACTAACTCGTTGTTAAAAAATAATTCGAAAACTTCCCTTCTCGACAGATTTTGCGTATTAGCAGCTACACCACCCACATTTGAAAAATTATGTTTGACTGGCATATGATTTTCGGCTTTCCACACGTAATCTTGATTTCTGAAACTGCCGCACTGATCAATTTCTCTGTCACAACTTGATGAGATCCTATGGACACGTTTTCGAGTACGTCCTATTTCTATACTTGAATTCGATTCACCAAGATCGTCAAAATCCATCGGGGTAACTAAATTTTAGTTTACATTATGAAATTAGAATATTTCCTAAAGTTGAATTTGTTAAATTCAAATTATCAGCTCAATGTCAAATCAATTAAATAAATAGATACACAGCACTTAAAGTTGGAGTTAAGAAAAATTTCACAACAAAAGTATCACTTGTTTGGAAAATAATGAACTAATATAGGCAAGATGCTCACAAATAGGTCAAACGTGATCTGTCGCATGTGAAGAATGTTATGCGATTGGCATTGATGAACAGTCGCGGCTCGCGGAAATTTCCGCATTTGGTGATAGAAGACAGTCCCAGGTTCATCGAATATTCCGCACTTGGGGATAGCGAACAGTCGCGGCGCGGATTAATCTACCCTTGGATACATTAAAGTTCAGTAGTTTTACTTCCAGTTCCTGCCTTGCGGCTTATCAAGAGGGCCCCCATGGGCGAGGCATTGGGATACGCCCAATAAGCGCGCAAGAACGAAACATCTATGTGCTAAGCCCTTGCTACCAGTTCGGCCGGGTTGCAGGCCCCTTCCCCTACTGGTGGAGGCGAGAGCTTTCCTCCCTCTACTGTCTATCCAGGACAGTTCCGGAACGGTACAATGCGCCGTTACAACCGCCGAGCCCGAGAGCTCTAACCCGAGCGATAGGGCTTACCACGCCACCACGATTGCAGCCCCTAGCGGGCGCCGACCCAAATGGCTATGCCATGGGCGGACATAGCCCCCATGGAATTCCAGACGCACTGTCTCTGGTGGGACCTTCGAGGAGGGGTGAAAACGAAATCCTCTACCAGTGGTCACCCCTGCAGGCTCGGTAAAACTGGTGTACCAACTGGGGCCGTGGAGTCGCCACGCTCCAATGCGGGGGATCTAAGTCCCCGCACCCTTGCGAGAACCCTTGGATACAAATGGGTTAATAGGTGTAAATTGGCCCAAGATTATCTTTTGCGGTATGCTTCTCAATTTAATATGGACGTCGTTGCAATTTCCGAGCCGTACGTTCTGTAACGTTTGGGTTACGGGATATGGAGGATGGATCGCCTCCCGGCTTCATGGATCTGGCATTCTTATCTATGTCGCTGCCATTCCCCGTAGACCAGGCACTTGGCTATTGGCGACTATAACTCCAAGCCGCCTGTGGGGGGGGGGGGGGGGGTACTTTTGACGATGGAGCTGGCATCCTTATGGTGGGTACTGGACGCTAAATTGCCCAATTACGGAGTATGAGGCGTTCCTGGATAGTTTGGAGTCTGCCATTCCGACGCATCGTAGACCAGGCACTGGCTGTTCGTAGCCTAATGGTTACTGTTGTTTGGCAGAGGTGTGAGCCGGTGCGTTATCGTGAAGAAAGAGCACTTTTTTCTTCGCCAAATGAGGCCGTTTTTCCTTAATTCGGCGTCAAATCGACTCAATAATTCGGCATAGTACAGCCCTGGACTTCTCCGGGTAGTCTATGTGATGGAGAAACGTTGGCCATCACCTTTCCGGCCGATAGGACAGTCTTCGCCTTCTTGGATGGGCGCAGTTACTGTTCCAGTCTCTGGTAGATTGAACGATAAATTCACGTTTGACCGCCCTGGGAAAACAGGTCGAAAAAAGTAATTTGTTTATTTTCTTTCTGTGGATCGAGGTACACTATATAAAGTATGGGAGTGGGAAATTGCTGAATGTTCATTCAGCATCTGGTCATTTATACGCGCTGCACACAATAGGCGCGCCCGTGAAAGACGACCCGGTAATTGAATGGTTTCCTTATTTAATTAAGGATATTGATGCAGAAGTTTTGCTCACGTTTTTGATGATTTGTTGAATAGTGAAGAGTATCGGTTTTTTCGTGATGATGGAATAGTCGAAAGAGCTAATCTGGTACAAAGGGCGATTGAAGAAACATGTTTAAGTCAATTAAAGAAGAAGCGTCAATGTTTCGCTGCCTGAAAAGTTAACTTTTGGTGGTCCAAGGAGATTGAAAAATGACGTAAGATCACATTTCGAGCTAGATGGGCATATCAGTCCAGGAAAAACCTTCAGCTGGAAATTTTAAGGAGCAAGGAGAGGGCGTGGCGCGATTTCTGTTTGACATTGGACAGCAATCCGTGAGATGAACCTTACCGACGCGTAATGGCCATGCAGACAACAGATAAGATTAAAGGCGAACTATCTGAAGAACAAGTTACACACATAATAGATAAGCTATTTGTAATATCAACAGCCACAATTCTACATACACCGATCATCTGAAGAAGGAGTTGTACTTACCAGGATTAACTTGCGAACAGCTCCCCCTGTGGTGACCTCGACGGAGGTGCTCGAAATGACGAAGAGGACGAAGCCCGGGAAGGCGGCACGCGATGATGCCGTCCCAACCGAACTGGTCATTCTATTGGCAAAAAATAAACCAAATATATTTGTCCCAGAAGTAATGGTCCTTCCGAACCGACAATAGGAACTTTCGAGACACAATGGGTCTTGAAGATCATAAACGCAAATAGATATTTCATCGCTGTTATTATAAATGTGGGAACGATGCCATTGGCTAATTTACAAGAATATTGGCCAAAAAACGCAATAAGCTACATACCATTTTATCCGAATACATTTACGCGAGATTTTTTGGATGTTGAATGTAAAAATGGTTTCAGCAGAAGATACTAACACTACAACACGTTTACAGTTAATAAGTGGCTATCTAGATTATGTGAATTAAACATTTTTTAATTATTTTATACCGAGTGAACAAATTTGTGTTGACGAATCGGTTGTAAAATTCAAGGGTCGAGTTTCATTTATTACATGTAACCCGAGAAAACCAACCAAATGGGCATTCGAATCTATACATTAGCAGATTCAAACACGGGTTATATCTGTGAAATTCTGCCTTACTATGGTAATCTCACAACACAAAGATTGATAAGACCTGATCATCCAGTATCGACTAGAATTCCATTACACCTGTACACAATACTGTTGAATAAAATTCGCGGTGCGCAGGAACATCATATGTTTATAGACAGATATTATACTAGTTGTATTTTAGCTGAAGAACTATATAAATTAAAACGTCATTTAGCTGGAACAATATTAACAAATAGGAAAGAGTTGCCAGATGCGATAAAAAAAACTAAATTTCCAAAAGACAACTCAATGATATCGTGTTGCAGAAATAATAATTTGGTTCTGGTGTGGAGAGATAAAAGGATTGTTACAGTTTTGACAAATTGGCACAATGCAGAGATGAGTACCGTAGAAAGAACTCTTCGCCATGGTGTTCAAACTGTTATTAGGAAACCTAATGCCATTATAAATTATACAAAATACATGGGCGGCGTTGATAGGGCCGATCAGTATACTTCGACAAACTGTTTCATGAGGAAATCACTAAAGTGGTGGCGCAAGTTATTTTTTTGGGGAATGGATATCTGTTTAATTAACTCCTACATTCTCTATAGACATGTAGCGAACTGTTTATGTAGTCGCGCGGGACGGTACCGGGAAAAGATAATTCCAAAAGAATAAAGGGCGCTCTATGAAAGAGATTGTGGAGAGCCCGGACCGTCGCCGCGCGTTAGCCATAATATAAACCGAGACATCGGCGGAGGCGCCGATGCCTAAACAAAAGAGGTCGGAAAATGTTTACGGCCTCGCGACAGAGCCGAAACTGTAGGCTCGTCAGAAGGGCTCGATCCTCAGAGTGAGTAGCATCGGAAATAAAAGAATACGCAAAATACATTTACCACGGAAAACCACAATATATCCCTTCAACTGGTGACCTACGACGTGAGCATAGTGCGCGTAAAACCAAGTATCGTGTTTCAACTTCAGTAGTAGTGAATAAGTACCGAAATGGACGCGCGAGGAGAAAATGCGGGTGAAATGGAACAGCCGATCGCGGCTGCACCCAAAGAGATCGCCGGAATCGTCGGCGTCACCATGAGGGTTCCCGTGTCACTATCCACGAACCCCAAGCTATGGTTCGCACTGCTGGAAGGCCAATTCGTGTTAGCCGGCGTCGTGTGTGACGATAGCAAATTCTTCCATACCATGTCCAACCTGGATGCCGCACAAGCGGAGGAAGTAATGGACGTGCTCACGAATCCCCCAGCGCAAGGCAAGTATGAAGCGCTAAAAAGGGAGCTAACAGCTCGGTTATCTCCGTCGGAAGAACGGAAATTGAAGCGACTGCTCGAGGACGAAGAAATGGGCGATCGAACACCGTCGCAGATTCTACGCCATCTACGCAGATTAGCGAACGACCGCGTTTCGGACGAGCTCCTGCGGACTTTGTGGACAAGAAGACTGCCAGCGGGTGTCCAGCCCGTCCTCGCAACAGTCACAGAGCTGCAGCTGGACAAGGTAGCTATTGTAGCCGACAAGGTGTACGAATCTATAGCAGGTATGCGAGTCGCAAGCATCGCGAGTACTTCGATAGATTCCGTGGTAGACGCGCTGCGACAAGAGATTAGCGACCTCAGAAACCGTATGAGCCGAGAACATGTGCGGCGGCAGCCTGCGGGACAAAGACGAAGAAGCCGATCGCGGAACTCGCGACCCAACTTCGACCCGAAGGACGATGTGTGCTGGTTCCACTGGCGGTTCAAGGAACGGTCCACACTGTTATGCCGTGATCGAGAAATCTCAACTATTTCAAGAGCGGCCTGACTTCTTAGTCCTCTGACTCTGGACTAAGTGTAGTTTAATTAAAGATGTAGTATGTAGTATAATTAAAGGAAATTCGCGTGATACAGAATAAGTTTTGATGAGCAATTCTCGTGGTGGTGTTCTTATTTGACTGGTGTTCTTGCTTGACTAATGTCCTTATTTGACTGGTGTTCTTGGTGTATGGGTGTGGGCCTTATAAATGAAAATTGTAGTAAGGGTGGTGGAAATGCAGTGCAGGTGATTGGTGGAAGGTGGGTTTGGCAGGAGGTGACACTGGGCTTGAAATTCGAAGAATCAAGGTATGTGGAAGAGGAGGGAATTGACCTGGAATATTAAGTAGGAGTGCGAGACGGTTTTTAATTAGTGCTGGTTAATGGTAGGGATTAGGGCTTCGGTCTAGTACTGCGGATTAGGTCTTTGGTACGGCAATAAAACTCAATCACTGTGTCGGGGCCTCTTCTTGGGTCCATTGGGTCCCCAACATGCTCCCCCCGTTGATCGGATACGGATCAAAGTTGACCATCTTCTTGGTGGACGGGTAGTGGCGCAAGACTACGCACGTTTCGGAGTAATGTAGTTTCCGCTGTTTTGACGTGTTGCGACGCGAATTACTCCGTCGGTTCCTGGGATGACTTTTGTTATTCTGCCTATCAGCCATCTCATGGGAGGAAGGTGGTCGTCCTTGATGAGAACCACCATGCCTAGTTGGAGAGGCTGGTTGTTCGTAGTCCACTTGTGGCGTATATTGAGCTGGTTCATATATTCCTTATACCATCTGTTCCAAAAATGCTGTCGAATTTTTTGAATATGTTGCCAGCTGGATAATCGGTTGCTGGGGCTATTTCTGAAGTCCGTTTCTGGGAGACTGGTGAGAGAGGCACCTATCAGAAAATGTCCCGGTGTGAGAGCTAATGGGTCATTGGCATCGTTGGAGATAGGCGTTAGTGGTCGCGAATTTAATATCGCTTCCACTTCGGTGACGAAGGTGGTGAATTCTTCAAACGTGAAGAGTTGCTCTCCGACGACCCTTTTGAGATGGTGCTTGAAGCATTTCACCGTTGCTTCCCATAATCCCCCTAAGTGGGGTGAATATGACGGCATAAAATGCCATTGTATTCCTAATGGAGTCAGGTGTTCGGCCATTGTCCTTTGATGATTTTCTGACTGCACGAGATAGACGATTTCTCTCAACTGACGATGTGCTCCAACGAAGTTGGTCCCGTTGTCACTGTAGATGTTAGCACATTTTCCACGACGGGCGATGAACCGTTTCAAAGCGGCGAGAAAGGCCTCGGTGGTGAGGTCGCTAACTACTTCCAGATGAACCGCCTTCACAGCGAAACAGATGAACACAGCTACGTATATCTTGATTTTGCGACGATTTCGGTGTTTTGTTTCCTTTATATAAAATGGTCCGCAATAATCAATTCCTACAATATGAAAAGGACGTGTTTGTTGGAGTCGGACTGCTGGTGAGTTCCCCATCTTGTGTTGCAGCGTGGTCGTTTTGTGGCGGAAGCACCGAACACATCTTCGGATCACCTTTCTTACTTGGTTGTGTCCATCGATGGGCCAGTAGAGCTGTCGCAGTGCGTACAAGGTGGATTGTGTACCAGCGTGATGATTCCGAATATGTTCATTGTGGATCAGAAGATCGGTAATATTATGAGATCGAGGCAGCAGTATTGGATGTTTTTCGTTGTATGGTAGGGATGAATTTTTTAATCGTCCACCCACGCGAATAATTCCCTCTTCGTCTAGAAATGGACATAAGAAGGCCACTTTCTTCCCTGGTTTTGACGACTTGTTGTTCTTGAGTTGTTGGATGAGATCTGCCAAAGAAGTTTCCTGTACATGTTTTATAATGCGCAAGTTCGCTTGTTGCAATTCTTGACAGGTTGGTGGTCCGTGTGGCCTCGGTCGTTGTCTCCACCGTAGGCAATAAGCGATTATTCGTCGTAACTTAGTGAAGTCCGAATACCGTGTAAGTAAGTCTGCCGATCGAGCTGCCTCAAAGCACTGGATTTTACGCACTTCAGGGAGTTGCAAATCCTGTAATGATGGGTTGGTGGGCCACGTAGTTTCTTCCTGTCTCAGCCAATGTGGTCCATGTTTCCAAGTGGTGTTCTGAACGACTTCGGTTGGGGTTTGTCCTCTTGATAGGGCATCTGCTGGATTATCGTGAGATCTTATATGACGCCAGTGGTCAGCGTCGGTCTGGTTCTGGATGTCTGCTACTCGATTTGCCACAAATGTGTGAAGTCGGTGAGGAGGAGTATTAATCCAACCTAGTACTATGCTTGAGTCTGTCCAGAATGTGGTCTTCTTTATCGTTATGGTGATTGCTTGTTTTACGGCAGAATATAATGATACTAATAGTGAGGCTCCACATAACTCTAAACGGGGTAATGAGATGGTTTTGAGCGGCGCCACGCGTGACTTAGCGCAGAATAAGGTGGTGATTGCTCGTCCTGTTTGAGACTCAGCTCTGATATAGATGCAGGCTCCGTACCCCTTTTGACTAGCATCGCAGAACCCATGGATTTCTAAGTGTTTGATGCCCAGAGGGTTAATATTTCGGTCGAATTCGACTTTCTTGAGTAGGTGTAATTCCGAAACGTAGGTGCTCTAGGCTGTGTGAAGATGGGAGGGTACGGATTCGTCCCAATCGAGTCCTTCCTTCCAAAGATCCTGCATAATCAATTTTGGAGTGAAAACTACTGGGCCCAATAAACCCAATGGATCGAAGATCTTGGCGATCTGGGATAGGATGGTCTGTTTGGTGATACGTTGCGGTATCGGTGGTAGATGTACTGTGTAGATGACACTGTCTCGTTGCGGTTGCCAATATATCCCCAATGTTTTTACTGCTTGATCTTGGCCTGTCTGAAGCTGCAAGTTTATCTTATCTGCAGGCAGTCCTTGCAGGAGCTTGTCGGTGTTGGATGCCTATTGTCTCAGCGTGAATCCGCCTGTCTTGAGCAGCTGGTCCAGATCGTTGCGCAATTGCTGGGCTTCCATAAGTGTTGCTGCTCCTGTCAGCAGATCGTCCACGTAAAGATCACGTCGTAATATGGTTGCAGCTTCGGGATAGGTATGTGCTTCATCTTCGGCTAATTTGTGCAGACATCGGATGGCTAAGTAGGGAGTAGAAGCGAGCCCAAATGTTACGGTATTCATCTCATATTCCTTGTCTCTGCCTTCTGTCGTGCGCCATAGAATTCGTAGGAATCGGCGATCCTCTGGCTGGATCAGGATTTGACGATACATCTTTTGTATGTCGCCAGTTAAGACATACCGATATGTGCGGAATCTAAGAAGCAGAGATATCAGATCGTCCTGTATTGTTGGTCCTACCATTAAATTGTCGTTCAACGATCGACCAGAGGTGGTTTTCGCTGATCCGTCGAAGACGATCCGTCTTTTTCATCGACTTCCCTTATGTGACCCAGATGGACATATTCCTGGGGCACCTCGTTGTATTGTTTCAATAGATTCGGATTCTTGGTTAACCGGCGCTCTAGTCCTAACAATCTTCTTTCTGCGATGTGACGGGACGCACTTAAGTTGTTGCTGTCTGGTTTGAAGGGAAGTGCGACAAGAAATCTGCCATCTTCGTTTCGTTGCACCGTTTCTGTGAAATGGCGTTCACAGGCTGTTTCTTCCGGAGAGAGATGTTTTTTGGCTGGTATATTTTCAATCTCCCAGAAGCGTTGTACGGCGTCGCGTAATATAGTAACGTTGCAGTCGACCCTTCGATTTGTTGGTGGCTCCGCTCCCCCTGCGACGACCCATCCCCATTGTGTCTTCTGCACGAGAAGGTCAGGCCTCGTCGTTGGTGCAAGTAAAATTTGGCCTACGCAGAAGGAGGCTAATGTTGGACCGGAACTGAGAAGAAGGTCTATTCCTGCCGGTTGATCGCACCAAGGATCAGCCAGTTTGATGTTGGCCAGTATCTTGAGATTGCTAAGATTTATTTGTTCGGGTGGTACTAATCCGGTAATATGCGGCACGGTGAAAAAGGTAAGTTCCCTTGAATAATTATTTATTCGGGAGCTTATCGTGGCGATGACGAGAGAATTGGTGATTATTTCGACACTGGAAATACAGTCTATTGTAATATTGCAATTTTTTTGCGGAATTCCAAGAGCTGTGGCGAGATGCTGGTTCATAAAATTCGAACTTGAGCAACTGTCCAGCATTGCTCGACACTCTCGAAAGTTTCCTGCAGCGTCTTTTATTCTAATTCTAGCGGTCACTAAAAGATCTCGATCAGGAATATTGTCCGCCAATGTCATTGTTGTGCGTATCTCGTCCGGGGATTGTAGTTCATGTCATAATCGTGCGGTCGGTGGATGATTCTCTTGTGATGTTGTGGAGGATGTTGCTTGCCGATTCACATGTAGTAGAGAGTGGTGCTTCCCTTGGCAGATAGAACATCGCTTACTGGAGAAACACTGGACGGTGGTATGACCGATTTGCAAGCAATTGTGGCACAGCCTTTCTTGAGATACCTTGTTATTTCGTTCTGTTTTGGTGAGATTATGAAATTCCTCGCATTTGAAGACTGGATGGGCTCCTTTGCAGACTCCGCATTTGTGCACTTCTTGTGTCACGAAAGTTTGAGCTTTCGTGCTTCGATGATTGGATGTCCTTTTTATGGTGGTGGCCGGTCGAGATGTAGACGCCTGGGTTTTTTCTCCGGTGGTTGTTTCTAATTCCATATTGAGGATGGTTGTTCGCAAAAATTCCAGAAATTTGTCGAGTGATGGGATATCGGTGTTCTTCAGTTGTTGCGGCCGTTTTACACCACGGCTTGTCGGTCGTAAACACATGGCGCCTTTTGGGACTGACAACCAGTCGCGACGGTCAGTGTGGCCCGATAAGTCTTTGTTTCGTTGAACAAAGCACCAGAAGATTTGTTTAAGGCTTATTGGGAACATGTGTCTACTTAGGAAATTGTCGCGGCTGGTCTCTATTGAATATTTCCAGTTATTTGGTTGGTCCCTCAAGGGAGGAGTTTACGGTCCGGCAAGGAAAGGTGGGGATATGAGGCTCGCCTACCTACCCTTCGAAATTAAACGCGTTAAACTTTAAGTTAGTTGCATTTAGAATTTCAGTTAGAGAAGATTTCAATCATTATTCAGTCTTGTAACATAGCTCTCTTGTAAATATATCCGGTTTTAAACATACAGTCCACTTCAAACTTACCAATACGTATCCGTGCCCAACGAACCAGGATGTTACACAGCAGGGTACGGAATCGTGGGTCGCGAATTTAAACGCACCGATTCAACATTTGGTCCGTCGAGCCAGATATTATTTTAGTGCACAGTTAACGAGCTGAATTGTTGTGTGGGCACTAAGTGAATTTACACCAGTGCGCCAAGAAAGTGTTTCGGCAGTCTAGCCCTCAAGGCAGGGAAGATAGAAGTTTCGTCGTCAAGGAGCCTTCTATAACCAAGTCAGATACGAGAAGATGGCTCGGGATCAGGACAGCAGAGCTATGGCAGAACAACTGAAGTCGCTAAGGATAAAGCGGGGTGCTTTGAAATGTGCGTGCACCCGCGCTGCAACCTATCTAGACACACTAACCAACACGAACAACATCGCTATTGACACCTTCAAGCGTCGTGAGTCAGAATTCCTGGCCGGATTAAAAGAGTTTAATGCAATCCAAGCTGACATTGAGGAATTAGATGGTGGCTACGACGGTTCGGAACGTGAGCAATATGAAACCGCGTACTATGATGTCTTGGAGAGATTCGAAAGAATAATGAAACGAATCGAACCAAGGGGTTCCCCGGTCGATAGTGTTTATACGGGAAACTCGGTAAATTCTCAAGGCAATAGGTCGCGGCTTTCGAAAATTGAGGTACCTCCGTTCGACGGCGCGTACGATCATTGGTTCAGTTTTAAAAATACCTTTGAGTCGTTAATATGCGAGGATAATACATTGACGGCAATCAAAAAATTCCATTATTTGAAGGCCTCCCTCAAGGGAGATGCCGCTACGGTGATCGAGTCGTTAGAAATTTCCGCGGAAAACTATGAGGTAGCTTGGTCATTATTAAAAGAACGATACGACAATCGGCGATTAATTGTACAGAATCACGCTAAAGCCTTGTTGGACTTGCCAGCTGTAGGTAGGGAAAGTTATACAGGTTTGAGGCAACTATTAGACGGTATTCTGAAGCATACGCGTTCGTTAAGTGCGTTGAAGACCAATACGAGAGACGTGTTTCTTATGCAGCTTATTCTTGCGAAATTGGATACCGGTACATTCCGCGAGTGGGAAAAACTCCTCAAACCTAATGATATCCCTACTTTTGACGAGTTAACGCAATTTCTTACACGGCATTGTCAACTCTTGCATTCGATTGGGAAACCGAATCCCACCGTCGGGTTACCTATGAGTGGGACAAGGGTCGCACAAGTAAAGAGAACTGCCGTACACGTCGCGGCCGTGAATGATATTTGCGCGATATGTAAGGGCGAGCACCAGGTCACAAAATGCTCGAAATTCCTGGAAATGACGGTATCGGAAACACGCGAGGCAATGCAGCAATGCAGCAATGCAAATTGTGTTTTAATTGTTTGAGGAGTAATTCCCACCGAGCGTGGAATTGTATCCGTTTCAAATGCGACGAATGCGGTAAGAAGCATCACAGGTTGTTACATTCGGTCGCGGAAGAAGGGAACAAGGAAGTTGCTCCCACTCGTTTAAACACATCGAATTTTTGTGGGAATACGAGAGGGCCTAACGAGGTGCTGTTGCCCACCGCCGTTGTCTCGGCGCAGGATACGTCAGGAAACTGGAATTCATGTTGAGTATTGTTAGACGGAGGCTCACAATCCAATTCCAATATAACGGCGTTTGCGAAAAAAATTGGGGCTGAAAATGGAACCAATAGAGTCATCGGTTACTTTGTTGGGAAATGTTGAGATTGCCGCGAAGTATAGGGCGACCATGACTATACAATCGCGACATAGTAAATATCGCCGAAATGTTAGTTGCCTCATAATGGATGTACTTTCGGCAAAGTTACCTTTAGTTTCCTTTGGTCGAAATGAAATAAAGGTGCCAAAGTACATAAAATTAGCGGATCCGCATTTCGACACCTCTAGACCGGTTGATGCATTGTTAGGTGCGGATCTATTTTTCGAAGTACTATCGAATGGCCAGATAGGCAAAACAAAGGACCATCCGTACCTGCGAAGGACGCTTCTGGGGTGGTTCTTGGGGGACAGTCCCAGATAGCGGGATCGAGTAGTTTAAAATTTGTCTGTAACGTTGCTATTAACAGCGGTTTAAATGATCAGTTACAACGCTTCAGGCAATTAGGACAATGTGTTTCGCGAGACGAAAGTACTCCAGAAGAAAGGGTGTGCGAAGCTCAGTGTTCCGAAACGACATGTCGGAAGGAGGATGGTCGATACGTTGTCAAACCTCCGATAAGAAGTGATATCTTATCCATATTAGGCGAAACTCGAAACATCGCGGTACGACGGTTTCGCGCGTTAGAACGGCGACTGACTAAGAACCCACCCCTTAAAATCGAGTATCGGGCCTTTTTAAGCGAATACCTGCAGTTAGGGCATATGAGACTGTTAGGCAGCAAGCAGGTAGATAACCAAGGATTAGCATGTCATATACCGCATCACGCGGTTATAAAGGAAAGCAGCAATACAACAAGGCTCCGCGTTGTGTTTGATGCATCGCGTTCAAGCTCCACGGGGGTTTCGCTTAACGACGCATTAATGACCGAGCCGCTATTGCAGGACGATGTATTTTCAATCTTGTGCCGATTTCGCGAATGGGCGTATGTAGTCTCCGCGGATATCGCAAAGATGTGTCGTCAAGTGTTGATATGCGAGCCGCAAAGACGCCTGCAACGGATAGTGTGGCGTAACGAATCGTCGGAACCGTTTAAAACGTTTGAACCAAACACCATTACGTACGGAACTGCCCCCGCTTCATTCTTGGCCATTAGAACGTTCGTACAGCTCGCTCTCGACGAGAAGGAAGATTTTCCATGAGGCATTGACTTGATCAACAAGGGTTTTTATGTCGACGATTTGCTCACTGGCGCCAACACCTTGGAGGAAACAGATGCAATTCGCCGAGACGTGACCGCCTTATTATTGCGAGGCGGCTTCGAATTGCACAAATGGCGTTCCAATTGCCGAGAATTGGTGACGGGAATGGATGCAGCTGGACCGAACTCCACCATTGTGTTGAATTGGATAAGGGCGCCCGCAAGAAGATGGACCACCTTCGTTGCAGTACGAGTAGGCGAAATCCAGGGTGCAACCGGCAATAGGACATGGAGGCACGTGGGTGCCGCTCACAATCCAGCGGATCGTCTGTCCCGAGGTGTCATGCCAGGATAAATCGAAGAGGATCTGCTTGGGTGACAGGGGCCACGTTGGCTGCAAGATGACGAGGACAAGTGGCCTCCAATAAAGGACGTGGTCATGGAATCCATCCCAGAACAACGAGGGTTGTGTATGGTACCTCTATGGCTCAGAGGGACGATACACTATTTGAAAAATTCTCCGATTTGGAAAGATTGGTGCGCATCGTAGCCTGGGTACAGCGCTTCGTGCATAACACTCGATTGAAGGGTGAAGCGGAGCGGCAGCGGCGAAGCCTCACGGTGACAGAGTTGCACAATGCTACCAATGTTCTCGTGAAAAGAGTGCAGCAGGACTGTTTTGCGGGAGAGTTATCCGATCTTCAGCGGCATGGAAGTAGGCAGGTCAAGGGTAAATTGGCGACTCTGCACCCATTTTTGGATGAAGAAGGGTTAATCAGGGTCGTCGGTCGACTGCGCAATTCACAATTGCCATATCGAAGCAAACATCCCATCGTGTTACCGGCCAAACATCCGTATACTGAATTGGTGATCCGACAGGAGCACAAGCGACAGCTCCACGCCGGGTCTCAAGCAACTCTCGCGGCGGTTCGCAGGCTATACTGGCCACTTGCTGCTCGCAACGAAGTCAGGAAGATTGTGCGAAACTGCATGGTTTGTACGCGAGTCAATCCGCCTGTATCGGAGCAGCGCGTGGGGAATCTTCCGGCTCAAAGAATAACACCTAGTAGGCCCTTTTCTGTATGTGGCGGAGACTATGCTGGGCCCTTCAACGTTCGAGAGGGCAAGAGGAAAAATGGACGGATTGTCAAAATTTATTTATCACTTTTTATATGTTTCGCCACACGGGCCGTTCATTTGGAAATTGTAACAGATTTAACTAGCGAAGCCTTCATTGCAGCTTTAAAAAGATTTATGTCGCGAAGAGGGAAGCCTACGGACATACATTCAGACAACGGAACGAGCTTTGTAGGCGCTAGACGAGAATTGAGGGAACTCCACGACGCCCTTGCCAAGGAAAATGGCAACGAAAGGATTCGACGCTTCCTGAATGATGAGCGCATTGCCTGGCACTTCATTCCTCCTAGGGCATCTCATTTTGGAAGCCTCTGGGAAGCGGGAGTGAAGTCAGCAAAGTACCATCTGCGCAGAGTGGCCGCTGAGCCTCTTTAACTATGGAGGAGATTAACCCCTTAGCTTACAATGACGCCTCAGAGGCGTCGCAAGGTTATCGGACCAAACATGAATAAGACGCTTCAGAGGCGTCGCAAGGTTATCGGCCCAAACACGGATAAGACGCTTCAGAGGTGTCGCAAGGGTATCGGCCCAAACACAGATAAGACGCCTCAGAGTCGTCGTAAGTCTACCGAGCGACACATAAATAAAACATTTCAGAAACTTGGTAAGGCAGAGACATTCCAGAGACTCGATATTCAGTTACTTCTCATTCGCATTCGACGTTACATCGTTTGTAAGAAGTATTATAAAATCACCCATTATAATGTCTTCAAAAAGAAAAATTAATATTGAGAACAGTGATGACTTTGCTGCCAGTAGTAGTGATAGTGGTAGTGATAGTGGTAGTGACATTGTACGTGTCGTACGAAAAGCTACTGGCCAACTGGTGATTAGCGATGAATCCGATAATGCTGACTATTATCAACCGCCTGATTTGTGGGTGTGGAAAAAAAATGAGAACCAGCCAAAAATATGGCAATATATGGAAATTCCCGGAATAAAAGCTGCAACATTAGATCAGTTGGGTACAAACAAAGAGGAAATGGAGGTTTTTAATATAATGTTTAATAATATATTTTGGGAAAATCTTGTGACGGAGACAAATCTATACGCGGAACAAATAATAAATAATGAAAATAAAAGAAGAAAAATCGATAAAGCTTGGTTTCCTATTGACTGTGAAGAACTAAAAGTATATATTGCTCTATGTATAATTGCGGCTGAAGTGAAGAAACCCGTAATTCAAATGTATTGGTCTAAGAGGGCCGTTATTGCTACTCCAATATTTAGACAAACGATGCCGTACAAAAGATTTTTGCAAATAAGTAGATTTTTGCATTTTGCAAATAATGAGGTGGCCAATAGCAATAATAAATTAAGCAAACTAGAGCCCGTAATAAATTATTTTAACCAACAATTCCAAAAAATATATACTATGCAAGAGGGCATTGCAATTGACGAATCGTTAGTAAAATTTAAAGGACGATTGTCCTATAAACAATACAATGCGTCAAAAAGAGCGAGATTTGGCATAAAAGTTTATAAACTATGTGAGTCCAGTACAGGTTACTGCTATAATTTCAAAATATACAGTGGCCGTGACAAAATATATACTACAGAAAATGCATCGGAAACTGTGGTCAAAGACCTTTCAAAGCCAGTTTTACACAAAGGACACACATTATATTTGGACAATTGGTATTCTTCACCAAATCTTTTTGTAACTCTACTCAACAGCAAAACCAATGTCATTGGAACAGTGCGCGCAAACAGAAAAAATATGCCAAAAGATTTCTTGAGAACAAAATTAAAAACAGGTGAATATGAAATGAGAAGCTGCAATGGATTACTGGCAGTAAAATGGAAAGATAAACGAGACGTTTTTATTCTATCTACAAAACATACAACAGTAGCAATGACTCAGCAAATCACAAAGCAACACAATCCTACTTGGAAACCAAAGTGTGTCATCGAATACAACAAAGGGATGATAGGAGTTGATCGACAAGATCAAATGCTAGCGTGCTTCCCTCTCATGAGAAAGTGTATGAAGGGGTATCGGAAAATTTTCTTCTACCTGTTTGATATGGCATTATTTAACTCTTTCATTTTGCATAACAAGATAAATAATGAAAAAAGACAGGGATATGCAGAATACAAGCTAAAAATAGCCGAATTATTATTGGAAAATTCATCATTACCGCACTACAACCGTAAAGGAGAGTTGTCAAATGGGGAATTACCACTAAGATTGCAGGCTCAACAGTGGAGTCATTTTCCCAAACATATAGATCCAACACCGTCGAACCAACACCCCAAACGAAGATGTGTAGTTTGCACAAAGCATAAACAACGCAGAGAGACAACGTGGGAATGCAAAAAGTGTAAAATTGCATTACACGTACCAACATGTTTTGAAAGATATCATACTGTCAAAGATTACTAAATTTTCGTATTAAAACACAAATGTTATTATTAATGGATTATATAATTTGCAACGATAAATCTTTTTTTGTTTAATAATCAACCAACCGTAATGATTTATTAAACATCTTGCAAAGTTAACTGTACCGCGCACGTGTATATACAAATCATAGGAAGTTTGCGATTTGTACAGTTTCGAACGCTGAGCAAAGTTGTTTGTGTCCCCGGGCGCGACCGACCTTGTTGTCGTTTTTGGACCGCACATTTGGAAATTCGCTCGTAAGGGAAGGGGTTAATACGCTGTTTGTACAGATCGAGGCGGTGTTAAATTCAAGACCTTTGACACCCTTGTCCAGCGACCCCAATGATTTTGAGGCCCTGACCCCTGGACATTTTTTGATAGGCGGTGCACTCACGTCTATTCCAGAGCCATCTCTTCTGGACGTAGCAGAAAATCGCCTCAGTCGATGGCAACGTGTCGAGCAGTTGAGGCAGCATTTCTGGCGACGCTGGTCGCAAGAATTCCTGCACCAACTGCAGCAGCGATCAAAATGGCAGCGCGACAAGGGGCCTAGTTTAAAGGTTGGACAAGTAATTGTCGTCAAGGAGGACAGTTTGCCGCCACAGCAATGGATGCGAGGACGCGTTCAAGAAGTATTTCCTGGGGATGACGGAGTCATAAGGACAGCCTTGATACGAACGTCCGCTGGCTCTTTTAAACGGCCTTCGTCGAAGCTATGCGTGCTTAACGTAGAAGTATAATCTTAAATAGATATAGGTACCGTTGTTATTAGTTCCTATAGATGTTGAAGGGGATCCGCTCAAGGGGGGTGGTATGTTGCGGCCGTTTTACACCACGGCTTGTCCGTCATAAACACATGGCGCCTTTTGGGACCGACGACCAGTTGCGACGGTCAGTGTGGCCCGATAAGCCTTTGTTTCGTTGAACAAAGCACCAGAAGATTTGTTTAAGGCTTATTGGGAACACGTGTATACTTAGGAAATTGTCGCGGCTGGTCTCTATTGAATGTTTCCAGACATTTGGTTGGTCCCTCAAGGGAGGAGTTTACGGTCCGGTAAGGAAAGTGGGGGTATGAGGCCCGCCTACCGACCCTTCGAAATGAAGTGCGTTAGACTTTAAGTTAGTTGCATTTAGGATTTCAGTTAGAGAACACTTCAATCAGTATTCAGTCCTGTAACATAGATCTCTTGTAAATATATACGGTTTTAAACATACAGTCCACTTCCAACTTACCAATACGTACCCGTGCCCAACGGACCAGCATTTTACACAGCAGGGTACGGAATCGTGGGTCGCGAATTTTAACGCACCGATTCAACACCCCCAACACAGGTACCACGCACACCCTTCAATGGAAACAATAGAACACATGGCCGTCGAGCTAACGAACGAGAACTTTCCCATTTCCGAACGACAAGCAGTGGCCA